>JASANG010002774.1:342500-344849 GCA_030248215.1 Enoplolaimus lenunculus
TCCGTCCATGTATTAAACACAATAATAGTTCGTTATAATACTTACCTATGTTAGGTTTTTCTGTGTTGCAGATAATGGATGTATAACATTGTGCCGATATATCTTGCTTGATCCGTTTTTATTGCTCGGTTTGTGTGGAAATTTGGTGTTATTCATAGCGGTACGGCGTACTGTTGAAGCAATGTAAGTACCGTACTGCGCTTTTGTAGACATTAGCATATATACGCCAAAAAGTTTAACTTTTTATTCTACTGCTGCTTTAAGATTTTTACAGTTAATATTGAGACGGTGTATTCACAGTTCTCAATTAATACACTTGAAAATGATTTTATTACTTTTCTGTGACATAATCTTAATTGAGAACCTTCTTGCTGAGACCGTCATCAAACGTGTAATATGACATTAAAGTGTGTCGGAAGAGTATAAATTGATTAATGGTACTGACTGTCTATCGGAGTGGCAGACAGTTATATATATGTTAAAATTAATCTCCAAAAATTGATAGATTTTCTTTTTCAGAGTTTCTTATCGGCATTTGCTCTTGTTGCTGATGCAGGGTTTTTTTCTTGGTTTTATCATCAGGTACGTATTTTTTGATAAATAAATATTATTGTCTTGTTGGCATTGATAGGGGTCTCGGTCTCGGTTTTTTGATTCGGTGGTGTGAAACCGGGACCAGAAGTCGAAGATTCCGCCAATGCTAGTAAACCTATAAAACTAAAGTTGCTAGTAAAGCCATAATTATATGCAGGTATTCCAAAAACACAATACACTATGAAAAATTACAAAAAAACTACGAAAAAGCATTAAAAAGAATTTCTTTTGAAAATTCGAATTTTTTTCTGTTGTGACCAAAAATTGATCGAAACCGAGACTTTATGGCCGGTTTCGGTAGTCAAGTCTCGGTTTTTAACACAGATAGCCAATCGCTGTTTGTTTGTGTTATTGGGTGGTTCGACCTTGTTTTCATAAGTATGACCTGGCACAGCACGTCAGCTGTTTTTGGGGCCGATATTTTTTATTTTTGAACTGCTGGACAGCATTGGTGCTATTTAGTTAATTTTTATTTTTCTCTTTATCAACGATACATGCGAATATTATGCAGTATTTTAAATTGAAGATAGACTAGATTTGCCCGGTAACAGGGCCAGTACCAACGAGAGGCTAAGTAAGAACACGCAACGAAGAATATCAACATGAGCTTTAAATATCGATTCCGATTAAATAAAGTTCGTTTGGCAAACTGTTGTGTGTTATAAAGTTGTAACGATTACGCTTTTTTAAATTTAGCAACCTGTAAAAACTTCGCGTTTCTTGTGATTTTCATATTTTTCAAACAAGAATCGAGTGACTTAATCCTACATTCTTGTTAATGTCCCATATGAGGAAAACTTGATCTGTTGACTGACCAGTGACCAGTGTTTAGTGCGGTTAGCGCGTTTTGATCTGATATATTAAGCACCTGTAAATCTCAGTCAATGTTGCCTCTACCCAACATCTGCCCTGTATAATTTAACATTCCTATATTACATATTTATACCTATTCTAGTGTGAAATTGGTCGGAGTATTGACGGTGGCTTTCGTTGGTATAATGACCATAGAAGATATTTGCATGGTGTTAGGATACAAATGTTTGGCAAGTTTCATTATAGTTTTTGTGAATTTTTGAGTGCTGCATGTCAACGATGTCAAACGTATGTCGTTTGGGCCTTAATTATAGTAACAGGTTAAGCCAAAATTGAAAGCACTAGCAGCAAAAATATCTTACACGGATTTTGTTTAGTAAACATAGTCGGTTGCATTGTATATATTTGTAATGTGCAGGATTCAATCTTATAACCAGTCGTAGTGGGACTACATGTTTTAGCGATGCTCAAAGATACTTTTTTAACTAGTTTGCTTAAACATTCAAGCTTATAAAGCACAAAGACATATTTTGGCCCACTTGCTTTTTCAGTTGTCAAGTTGAATGGTATAAGCTTGTAAGGCCTAATTATGAAGTAGCTAACTAATTTGCAAGAGGCACAATTTATAATCACAATATTTACATTTCCCATGTTCACATACCCTGTGGTTCACTATACTCAATTGCTTAGTAAACCCGTAGGTATAAGATATTAGCTTAACTAGTAGTAATACCCCCGCCGTGGGATCCGGTGTGTAGGTGGCTATGCCACACTTAAACCTATTTCAAACTAAAAACTAAAACTAAAAATAAAACCCTATATCAAAACCACACCTTAAGGGAGTCCCTGGCTCCACCTAGTCTCTCTTAGAACTTAAGTTAGGCTTAGGCGTTGCTACAAGGCGTAACAATGGGTAAATCTATGCTATGGCGGCTGTGTCCG
>JASANG010003805.1:0-227500 GCA_030248215.1 Enoplolaimus lenunculus
AGCCTATTCCAAAACCTAAACCTAAACCTACGCCAAGCCTGTGAGTGGTGTATAAAAGAAACTAAATAAGTAAGCAACATAACAAGATAAATGTTAAATTTTCAATTAAAGTGATATGATTTCCAACGATTAACGTTAACTTTTAACGCCATATGAGAATCATTGAGCATAAATGCTATCTTTAAAAACAGGTAAAATCAACAACACATTTACAAAATAAACACACGACGAATTGATTTCGCAAACGCGGATACTCGGTTAATGCATTTTTCAATAAACGATGACACAGGCTTTGTGACTTGCGTAGTTTGCCACCATCATTTAAAAATCATTTCATCTTTCAATTAATATTACATAGCTACTCGATTTTCGCAGTTTTCGCTCGTAAAGCAGCTTCGAATGTGTTTAAAATGCTTGAAGCATGTCACAATCCATGTTTTCAGTTTTAGCTTATGATAATCAGCTGCCTAACGGCATATAATATTATCCACACCGTTATGATTCCTGTTTTACCAGGTATACATCCGAATAGGTGGTTTCACAGAAATATCCATTATACACGGCTGGCTACTGTACTGGAATCTATGCAAAGATTAGTAGAAGCTCAATAATGACACATTTAGACCCTGAGCTGCTGTATTTAGTATTAACCATGCTAGATTTAGGTTGATTTTTAGACACTTGTGCCCAGTTAACCAGCCACTGGTATAAGTCCATAGAAATAAATATTCATAACACCAGCGGGTGCTGTAATGAATCCAGTTAAACATTTGTAGAAACGGCGCATTTCGTAGTAACAGTTGCTTTATTAATTAAACCAGATTCAGTGGTATTCGAACGACCATGAGGGGTGCGTCTTAAAGCACCCCCAAACGGAGCTATCACATGACAACCATTTGGACTACGATTACAATCGGCGACGTTACCCTGGGCAGAACCTTCAAAGGTTTGCCGGTCACAGCCGGAACTCACTGGTATATCCGGTATGGGTCGGTTTGGAACCGGAGGCAGTGGTTTTCGAGGGGGTGGCGGAATGTTGAGCTTTTGATGTTGCTGACTTAAGAGTTGATGTAAAGATTCTGGATTTGGTAAATTAAATTGTCCTAAACTTGGATCTGTTCGAGGGGATAAGTTTCGAGATCCGGCATGAAAACTTGACCGAAAATTTTGTTGTTGTTGTTGTTGTTGTTGTTGTGGTTGTTGTTTTTGATGTTGGTGTTGTTGAAAATGTTTTATCATAGCGGCGTGGCCTCGTTTGCTTGCTACCAAAGGACTTCCTCTAGCGAATGCAGGTTCTATTCGTTGGCTTTTACTACCCAGGACCTGGGATAAGCCATTCGGTGATCCAGAAATAATGCTTTCAGCCAGTTCAAGCTCGGTATATTCATGGTTATCACTTGAAGTTGAACTTTGGTCATCATTTTTGTCGTAGACTCTCCTGTTTTCCTGGAAATAAGGCTGATTTCGCGACAGTTGTCGGCAGTCGCCCTCTATATTTTCAGGGGTGGTGCAATTTGACGTAACGTTGCTGGCTGCAGTTGTTGAGCCACTGTTTGTAGCTATTTCGCTTATTGAACGACGATGAAGTGGTGGTGTAGAGAGTTGTTGTTGTTGTTGTTGTTGTTGTGGGTGTTGCTGTTGTTGGTGTGATTGCTGGTGTTGTTGGTGTTGTTGTTGTTCTTGTTCTTGTTCTTTTTGTTGTCGTTGCTGTTGTTCATCTTCACATAAATTTACAGCACTGTTTGTCGAACTACGACAAATCAACGATTTTGTCATCGATATTGCTGCTTGCTTTATTTGAAGACTAGCTGGTGGCTCAACGGTTACCGTAGGCGACACTGAGCAAGTTCCGATTGGTAACACTTGAGGGTTTATCTTTCCGCGACCCTGTTCGATGGAGCGCTCAAGGTTTGTCACGAGCCCGCTCTGATGGGTTCTTCTCGAAGTTGCGGATCCAATTTCTCCACCGCATTCATTCTCAGACGAATTGTCTCCATAACTGTTGCCAGTTGCGCTACAGAATTGACGTTGATTTTGTTGCGGTTGTTGTTGCAGTTGTTGCTGTTGCTGTCTTTCAAGAGTTTCTACGGTATAGCAGGGTGACGATGGTAAGCCGCTGTCGATAGAAGGATTTGGATTACGCGATCCGCTTCCGTAGCCTGAATCGAGACTTTGTTGAAACGATTGGGTATGGGGTAAAGTAGTCTGCGCCGGCGTTGGTCCGTTTAGTCGTCTGGGTGCAATTGCTGGTTTGCCAGTGTTTTTGGGCTCTGCAGAGCAATTTTCAGGCGAGGGAAGATTCAGATCTGTAGCATGGGGTCCTGTAAGTGATTGACAAGATGACGATACACTGTTTCGATTTGAAGCCGCCGAAGAACAACTTTCTTGTGTTGTTGTTGATGTTGTTGTTGTACCATGCCTAAGTCCAGCTCTGGTTCGCTTAGTATACGCCCCACGACGGTTGAAATTATCAGGCGGACCCCCTAACGGGCGACCCAGAGGCGGTGTTCCACAGCTCGATTCCTGCACAGAACTGTCCATATCTTGGCCGAGGTCAAATTTGCGGGCAGATGCTTCGAAGCGTTGCTGTAAATTAAGTCCAGATGGTGCACCTCCACTTGGACTAACGAGCGAAATCTGTTCTGGACTTAAAACGTCTTCAAATGAGCACAATGAACTGTCCGGAAAACTGGTCGAGCCGTTGTAACAATAATTATCGCTTGCAGTTGTTTGAATCGGTTGCAATTTTGACGGGGGTAAAACAGACTCATTCGCATCAGCAACACCACCTCGTTCTCGCCCCGAATCTGGATACGAGGCTGTGTTCCTTTCAAAAGAGCTGGTATTTGAACAATTTACCTCCGCAGGCATCTCACCAGATACCGTCGTGCCGTCCAGAGTTGGCCCAGATTCAACGTCCAGCCCTTGACCCATGCCGGCATTCTCGTTCATCGATCTTGAATTTACGTTTGCTTGTCGTGGTGAATTTCTGTGTATTTCGCTTTGTTGCGATAGCCAGCATTGAACCACTTGATTTGCAGATGTCGAATTTTTCAGTCGATTTTGGCGTTCATGTTGTCGCTTTGACGTCAATTTTGGAGTTGGCGACAGTTTTTCCACACCAGAAGGCTGATTATCGACCCCTTGAATCGAATGATCTTTGCCTCGTGGTGCGCCACCAATTGTTCGAAACCGCACGTTTCGTTGGTGACCGGCTCCTTGGCCATAACTAGCCCTGCCGCCGGGAGGGCAGCGAAGCCCTCGAGGGGCAGGCCATTGTCCGCTCGGGTGCTGACGCCAGATTTCTGCGTCCGCGTACAGGTCATCAGATAAATTCGACACAGACTCACAATCGCTCAGTTTTCCACCATGGCTGCAACCATTTCCACTTCCATGTTCTCCGCCACTTCCGCCCGATCCGAATGCTCTTTGCTCTCGTTCAACATCAGTTTCAATTTCAGATTCAGATTTTGATCGATGAAGAGGTGCTGGTTTCCATTGTTGTCGCCGCTGTTGTGATTGATTGACAACATATCTACCTCCTGGCGGTCGCATTGTATTTATCAGACCACCTGTGGGTCGTATCGCCGAGGTTTGCTCAGTACCTGACCCTCGCTGTCTAGAAGTCATCTGGTGTGGGGTCATTTTCGATCCAACCTGGTGATGGCGGCCAGACAGATGTGGCGGTCCACTTTTGTCTCGCTGGGTGGTAACTTCTGCGGCGTGGTTATGATGATTACTTCCAGAGCGAGGCGATTTGTGATTGGTCGATGAATGCATTCGTTTCGCATGTTTGGAATGTGAACCAAGATGAGTTCTGAAAGTTTAAACTATTGTTTTGGAATGATTTAAACGTGATCGACAATTTTATATTATGATTTTATTGTTTTCAAATTTAATACTGTAAAATGTCTGCGGCAGAGATCAAAAATCGTGACGCAATATTTACTGTCTATTTCCGGTTCAGTACCCACTTCCAGCTACACGTTCCGCAGGCAACCATCAGCGTTTTAAATTTTAACTCAAAGCGTTTAATTTTTTCAATCACAGTTTCGATCCTTAGTCATCGCGCATTACGGTTAAATACTGTAAAATATAATTATTTATACCACACACAAACGCACTCGGCACTCAGAACTACACTATTTGACATTCTCACCCTTCATTATTAACAGTTATAATAAACAGTTTAGAAACGTAAAAACATATTCCAATAAAGTTTTGCTCAGCAATCACAGTTGTTGCTTCTCTTCGTGCCCATGCTTTACTTTATAATTCCTTGTAACTACTTGCTATTTTGTCATTGATGCGAAACATTATCGTCGTTTATAAACTTACCTAACAACTTGATTCAAATTTTCAATCTTTCGTTCGGTGCTGTGGCGTAAATCTGTTATTTCATGACTCAATTCGTCATGGCACGCGTCAATTTCTTCGAGCAAATCTTGTTGCGCTTCGGTTGTGTGTCGAGCCAAATGATAGAAACATGGACTGCAGAAACAATTTCGTTGGCCGTTCATATGGTTGTTTGGCGTACCAGGCGATAGCGATACGGGTGCACCCTGCAATTGGAAAACGATTACAAATCGTGTCGAATATGCAAAACGCTTTTCGCGGTTTAAAACAAACCATTTATTTTGATAGAAAAAAATAGCGGTTTGACGACAAACGCTACACCGAGTTTACTTAATAGCGGTTTGCTACACAAGCAATTCATTTTAGAGCCCCTCCGCTTAAAAACGCGTTTTAAAGGACACTGTATGAAGCACGAAAAGTTGACATGATTTCTAATACAATAAATCTGTCAACGTTGTTGCTAACATATAGTAGCAAATAGGTTCGCATATTGAATTTAGCATCTGTTGAATAGCAGCGAATACATCACACAGGATCAAACTTTGCCGCGAACCTTCACTACATATTAAAATGCACCAATGTTTTTTCTACGCTCCAATAACTGTAAAGATCTAAAAAAGCAAAAAGTGACTTCTACGCCAAACCTTTATGGATTCGCTAGTGACAGCAATATTAAATGTACACGTCCAATCATATGGTGCCAAATTATGAACGTTCAGATATACAGTCGTGGTCAAATTAATGCCTAAACTATTACTTATTGTAGTATAATGTGCTTCTGAACCTATGTTTTACAGTACATCTCAAATATGTACTTGACGAAGGCATTACTTTAAGATGACGAATTTACTGGAAAATTTACCTTCTGCGGTAAAGCATGCTGCTTGTTCTGATCAGAAAAACAATTTTCATGCGCAATATGGGAGCCAAAAATGGGATGATGGGAAGGTAGCGGACCGTGAGGACTTGTCAGTGTTCCAGCGACACCGACAGCACCGGAAAGGCCATTTCCACTCGGAATGAAGTTTCCTTGCGCTTCTAGTTTTCCGCCTGCAGGTGAATTAGTAGGGCTTGTAATCGACAAATGTTGGGTTGGAATCATTTGAGGCCAGTCTGAGAACAGCAACTGCCAGTTGGTACTTGGATCACAGTCGCGGGCGGCCCGGAGTTTTTCACGAATCTAAAATAGAATTTAACTCGATTGCAGACCAAAAAATAAACAAAAGGATGTTATCTTGGAACCAGTTGTGGTTGTTTTATTAAGCCGCACACACATGCAAGGTTTTGAAGCGAAAAATTTACAGCTGCAATTTGCAAGTGCAAGTTTTTGCATATAAAACTTGCAACTAAAGTTTGCTCATACAAGCTTTTAAGCGAGAAATTGCGACTGCAACGTGCAGCTGCAGGTATTGGATGAAGTTTTGGACAAAACTTGCGGCTGCGTCTTTGCACATGCAAGTTTTTGGACTTCCGAACAAAACTTGCAGCTGTAAGTTGCAGATGTGACTTCTATCTGCTAAAACTTGAATGTACAAGTTGCAGCTGCAAGTTTTTTATGTAAACAAATGCACGTGCGACTTGCACCTGGCAGTACTCGCTGTGAAAATTTGCACGTGTGAATAAAGCTTTAACTTAGCACATACTTTGTACGACAAAAGACACAGATAACGAAACGTACCAATAAACTTGAAAATGCATTCACTGGAAACTTACCCGACTTTTTCTGTTCTTCCAATCTGTCGCTCGTTGTGCGTCCTATAAACAAATTTAGTAAAAATAAATCATTATAACCGCCAAGATAATACAGATAAATGTCATTTCTTACGCCATACTAAATGGTATGACGACCATTCTTCGTCCGACAACTTGTAATACGTAATATCTTCCGCTAAACCATTTGACGCGCAGCTCGATATATACTTAGGTTCAGGTTTGGGCTTAGGATTATGCTCAAAATTACGCTTAGGCTTAGGCTCAAGTAACTGTCGGGCGACAAATGGTCGTAGATTGATGGCAAACGTATGATGCCATGGTAAAAAAGTGTTTATATTGATGTGAAAATAGCGTTTTGACAAGCACAAAAAGCATTTGCTTAATAGCGTTTTGCTATAAAAGTGATTCATTTTAGAGTTTCTTTGCTTTATATAAAAGCCTTCTAAAAGATGCAATATGAAACGCGATAAGGACGCGAAACAGCATTGTTGTTTTTGACACGATTCCTACTGATAATTTTATCATAACCACTGTGTCTTTGCTCGCTAATTTAGCATGCTAAATTTGAACTTTGCCCAGCCTTCCGTACCAAATAAATTTAAACTACCACTTACCTTTTCGGGTTGTGTGAATAACTCGATGAGATCGCTTAATTTTTTGCGTTCAGCAATATTTCGAGCGGAATCACCTTGCTGAAAAACAATTAAATTTTCACTGAAAAGCTAATCTGCGATTTTACTAATTTCTACAATCGCACCTAACTGTGTTAATTAATAACTGTATTGCAGCATTCATGAAAATGCAACTTTTCGCGAAAATAGGCTTAGACAACTAGTAAGTAAACAACAACAACAACAACAACAGCAACAACATCAACATCATCAACAACAACGACAACAACAACAACAACAACACAAGCAGCAGCAACAACAACAACAACAACAACAACAACAACAACAACAACAACAACAACAACAACAACAACAACAACAACAACAACAACACAAGCAGCAGCAACAACAACAACAACAACAACAACAACAACAACAACAACAACAACAACAACAACAACAACAACAACAACAACAACAACAGCAGCAGCAGCAGCATAAGCCGATATATACCGTATTTTAATACAAGAAATATTTCCCGTTTCGAACGGCGACTATCAAAAACAGACCAAGGCCTGAAAATGTCAATACTTACTGATTAGTTATGTTGTTCGATCCGCTTTGGCATATTTCCCCACCAATAGCAACATAGCTATATATACATTTATTTTTCATATTAATATCTAATTACATGCTTAAACTACTGATCGTATTCTCAAATTCGGATACACCAATCACCAGTTAGCGAAAGGGTTTCAAACTGACGCACTCCTCTAACTATGGATGTCAAAATTGATCCAGAGGCTGAACAAATTAAATGCGATAAAATGCACAAAATATCTCACCTCATCATTCGCTAGTTATATTGCTAGCTGACCTACCGCCAACTGGTGATTGGTGCTTCACAGGTTTGAAAATACACGTCCAGGCATCAAGATACGGCCCGCCCACGGAACTTACCTTGTTCGTCAAGTTTGGATTCGCTCCAGATTCCAGCAACATTTTCGTCAGCTTTCGTTGTCCAAAATTACACGTCAAATGCAACGGAGTATCCCCGTTCTACAAATTAATACAAAAACTAATTATACTTGATTATACAATTTAAATAGTTCAATGGGAAAAGGTTCAATTAATGTCTATTGAATTGTACCAATGCAGTTTGAGACACGTGAACCCATATTAACTATTGGAGGCTGTTTAAATAAACCGATGAACATCAAAGGCGGAACGTTTTTCTGCGGGACTGCAATAGAGTAAACTTAGTTTTAGACTAGTTTTTTGCTTTAAGCTTAGGCTTAAGCTTAGATATAAGCTTCGACGGTTTTCTGCGGGACCGCAATAGAGCAAACTTAGCTTTAGACTAGTTTTTTTGTTTAAGTTTAGGCTTATGTTTAGATATAAGCTTATCCTTACGCTTAAGCTCAGGCTTAGCAATACGCTTATGCTACTGTTGCGGTCATGTCTTATACATTGGCACTAAATCTAAGTCTAATCCTAAGGCTTCCCAAACTTTCTAGGTCTCCCAGTCAACTTGTCTTCTAGCGGACAGGTCCCTATGATTAAATAGGGCCCACCCGCGGATAAATTATTATCCCTGCTCTTAGAACCTTATATGTAATTTTGTCGACAAAAGACTTGCAATGGTTTGAATTCGCTTGAGCAAACTCAGCACAATGCCATACCCTTGTTACCTTATTTGCTTCGTTTGGATTCGCTCCGGATGACAAGAGTAATTTCGTCACTCCTGTACGCAAATATCGACAAGCGGTATGTAGCGGAGTATCGTCATACTGAAAATTGTATCCAATTCGCATTAAAAAACTTAATTTCTTTGAATATTGTTGAAGTAATGTTCTTTTAGAAAAGTTTTCCTAAATACTGCAGTGGCGTAACCAGAGCAGGACCAAGAACGCTATGACCCATAGATAGATAAAGTAGAAAGAGGATATGACGCCACTGTGGGCGTTCGCGTAGACAAATTAAAAACATTGTCCATTGCGACATCCTACGACCTTATATACTCTGTGTGTCACTCTACATTAACCTTTAGACGTTCTGTTTCAACAATAAACTTATAAATTTTCCTTATATCAAGAGATCTAATTTCTCTAACAGCTAATGTCTTCCTACCAAGAAATTAAATAATAATAATAATAACAATAATAATAATAACTAAATGCTTGTTGCGACCAATACCTGAACACAACCACATTATATATTTAAGTAATTCCTTTGACACCCCCGTAATCAAAAATCCTGGCTGCGCAAATGATGTACAACCTATGACAAATTTATTATTGTCCAAATATGCAAAATTGACACAAAAATAAATACCACAAAACTAAATTAAGGTTCGGACAATAAAGACGTTTATAGTTATTTTGGTACAGAAATTGCATGGTTTAGAGATAACAGAATAAAGATATTTAAGAATAAAATACAGCCAGTACCAAAATTTGCTGCAGCCCAAATTAGCAACAGATAAATAGAGGAAACGTGAGAACAATACTCAAAATGACCCCCAAACTACTAAAGGTCAAAGGTGATGCGTTTTTCTGCGGGACAGCAATAGAATAAGCGTTAGGTTTATATTAATTTTTTGCTTTGGTTTAGGCTTAGGTATAAGTTCATCATTGCTCTTAGGCTTAGGCACATGCGTATACTACTGTTACGGCCCTGTTCTACACAATCGCCAAAGACGTTATATATTTTGCCACTAAACATCAAATAGCAACTGTAGCTGTGTGTATACGGTCGACTTGCATAAAAGATATAAATGCAGTGGCACTAAGCATTTCACCTTATCTTTTACGTCGATTTTACATCCACGTTGTATCAACAGCTTGCAACATTGGTTATGACCATTTTGACACGCTAAATGTAACGCAGTTGCACCGGTCTGAAAATGCAGAAACAAATAAGACATTTTTATTAATGTCAAATCCACCCACCGGATAACAGCAAGCCTTGAAAGTTTAAGTATGTACATCCATAATAAAAGTTATGCAAATTCACTGTTAATTTCAATGAGGTGATTAATCAAGTCAGAGAGTGAATAAGCTATTTCTGGTTATTTCTGAGTTAACAACTGTTAAGATTAACTCACTCGAAACTGATTTAATTCCGGGTGAGTTGATTAATGAACTCCAAATGAGTTCAATCAATGAAAATTTCTGACTTCTGAAACACCTAATTCAGAGCTCAGATTTTAGTGCATTCAACTCATTTTGAAGAATAATCAAGTCACAGGAATTTCCGCTGTTAATACTATCAAGAGTTGATGATCACTCTTTATAGCAAGAGTGGGCCACTGGGTACATTCTATGTACAAAAAAATGTACGCGGCACGCGTTTCGTTTTTTGGCATGCCCCCTTATTTAAGGGGGGGGGGCAAGTTTGACGATTTTTTTTAATTTTGCACGTTGAAATATTGCAGTTATAAAATAACTCCGGTTATAATGGATGAGTCTGTTTCTAAGCCTATGCCTAAGCCTTAGCTTAAGCCTAAGCAAAAAAATTAGTCTAAAGCTTAAACTGACTCTATTATAGCCCCTCCGGAAAACGATCCGGCCCTGTTCTATACATGGGCCACTGTATTTACATTGCTTATCTGTGCAGCCACGGCAACGATAAGGGCGCCCCCCCATTGGTCCTAGCTGACAAAGTTTTTTCTACCCTACTTATAATTTGTAACTTTCGATCATTTCTCGAAAAAATGTTTAATCAATTTGCGCCTCGCGTATAATATGTTAGCATTTTCAGCGTGTATGTAGTCAATTGATTTTTAATCATAACCCTGTAAAAAATAGCTTAATTGCACAATACTGCACAACCTTGATTTTTTGTAGATTTAGGAAAAAATTGGACATCCGCCCCCCTTCTTTAGGGTCTTCATATCACCGCCTCTTCTGTGTAGGTACTACATTCTCAACGAATGAAGTAAGCTTCGAACGAACGAATTATGTGTGCTGGCCATGGGAAGATGGAAAGATAATTTTCGGCTACTGTTATAAGACTTTGGTACTATTTAGAAATCACTTACTTTATTACGAATATAAATATTAGCCTTTGCTTGTAGTAACAGCTCCATGCAAGCTGAATGACCGTGCCAAGCAGTATCGTGGAGGCTTGTGTTGTCTTGCTGAAAACAACAAAACTATCATTGCATTGGAAACAGCATAGAATAAACCACTTTGTTAGAAAATCTTACGAAAGACTGGGGCACAGGTAAGATTTTATTTATTAGTGAGTTGATATATTTTTAAAATCAAGCCCCAATATCCGATTCACTTTTTAGATATTGGAAGTTATTTGGGTCGTTTGTACAAAATCTCAAGCCCCCTTCGGGAAGGCGAAGGGAAGCTCCCTCCACAAACATCTTCACCCCACTGGCCGACCCTTTCCTTTACAGAATCAAAACATCCTTTTTTGTTGGGTAAATTGTTCTTACCCTCTGGAAATGTTTTTTGCCACTTCTACTAGCAGTTCCTTGTCTTGGGGTCAATAGCGCAACGAGAAGAGGGCGGTGGGGGATGCACGTTCCCCTGTGAGGAATTATTTGTGATAAAATGATAAAGCCTCTACCCTATGATTTTTGCGTTTCACATCTTCATCTACCTTTGGAGATTGTTAAAAGCACTAGACACCGAAAAAAAATTGCTAGATATTGTTGAGAAGCGTACCATGAACTCTTGTTTATCACAATCTGCTCCGGCATCAAGCAAAAGGCGAACGATTTCAACGTGTGTTTCGAGGCAAGATCGATGCAACGCTGTGTAGCCCAGCTATAAAAACAAAATACATAGCTACATATTTGTAGGTTCGGTTTATAAGCTCGATCAATAATTATTTTTTCAGGCTCGTAGCCAGCTCACCTTGCTAGAGGGGGGTGGGTTAATTTTTTAGAAGGGTCGTACAAGAGTTTTCGCGATGATTTACATGCAACGTAAAAAATTTTCCACGAGATTCCAAATTCTTCCATGGGCTGAGCCACCCTTTCTGGCTACTGGTCCGTATTTCTTCCAGCTACTTTTTCGCTTGTACTGCTGTTCAGGCTTACGGATTTATAGCCGCTTGCTACAGTAAGTATACATAACAACTACGGTACCGAAAAAATTGTAGTACTTTCGCATTAAACCCTTTCCCGCACAGACTTAGGCTTAAGTGTTAGTAAGTCTAATTTTTTAGCGCACTATTAGCTGTAATTCTAGTATAGAACTTCAGTATGGGGTCTTGGTGGGCGTGTTTTTGTCTTGAAGTTTATAAAATAGAGTGTGGAAACGCTCCTAGCCACGATTTAGGGAGAGCTTTGAAGATTTCGCGAGTGAAGCGAGCGAGAAGCTATACATTGTTTCAGTATTAAATTCCTCTGTAAAAAAGTTTCAACACGTTTATTTATTAATGAACTGCTTGGTCTAAATCATCAAACCGGAACCTCGCCCGGTCATGCGCTTGTGTAACTGTGAAGCTTTGCACAATGTTTATTATTTTCAGTTTTGAGCTGATTAGACTCGGAAATTTGACTGCGAAGTTTTCATTTGAACAGAGCCGCAGGCAAAATTTTTTTAAAAATTGAATACTTAATTTCGCGAGCGCGATACTAAGCATAGTTTATTGTATTGTAAATTATGACATACGAACTGATTCCGATTGGGGTACACGCCTGTCTCCTACGAATTCTTCAGTTAGGTCTTCACATTTTAGCAGTATTGCTACCACAATTGTTAGTTCTTTGTCTTAATTTACCTTGTTTGTGTTAATCACATGTAATAATGTGCAATTAATGAATTAAAATGCTGTAGACATGTTAATTCGAAATAATCATAGGGATAACATAATGAATAGAAATTTATCCCGTTTGCAAGTCTGTCCAATGCCTATGGCTTGCATTCACAGATCTCTAAGAAAGTACGTATAAGCAATTTCTAATTGGTTTCGGAATAAACTCTGAACAGAGGCAGGGGGCTGCGAAGCTTAGGCCCCCTAGAAAAATTTTGGCCCCCCTAGAATATTTCCGATCTTGCTTGTAATTCATTGAAAACTCTTGAATGCCCCTCCTGAAAATTTTTTAACCCCCCTAGCAAGGTGAGCTGTCTGCAGGCCAGCTGCACCTGCTTCAATAGATTACATACATACTGGATCGATGTTTGATGTTATATTTTAAAGCGAGTTGAAAAACTTTGGCCTCGCAACAAAAGGTTACTAACTATTTTAGGCCCTTTACGCCATTTATCACAAATCCCTTTTTATAATACAAAAGTTTACCTTTCAAACGTATAATGAGCGTTTTACCACTACTATTCGGTTATCCACGCTGTATATAGCAGTTGATTTGAATACCCTTTAATTTCAACCGCAAAATCTTATTGGTAACTATTTTAGACTCAATGCAATTCGTTATTAAGCCCCAATAGTATATCCACAGGTTGTCTGTTCAAATCCTAGTCAAATAAGCCTTATATCACCGTCGTGTGGTAATCCAAGCTTAACCGATATTTGAACCTAGCGGTGTATACATCAAACAAAAACCGCAACTCGTTTACTCGAGGGTAAGGTATTTAGACGTCAATTATTAAAATTTCAAATTTCAACATTGATAAATTATGTTGTTTGGCCAAACGATACAACTTAGCTAAACTACTGGGTGATTTGTCAGCTAATGTTCAACTGTCAGCTTGAAATGTATAATGAAACATTTTCAACTAAAATATATTTTTGGAAATAGCAGCGGACCCGCCGCGAAGGGAGGTGGGCACACGGCTCAGCCTACCTCGCCGGAAAGATTTTAGTTCACGTAGAAAATTTTCAACCTTGCTTGTAAGTCAATGAAAACACTTGTTTGTCCCTCTTGATAAAATTTTAGCCCCCCTCCCGCCTAGCGAATTGTTCAAATCTAACAAAACCGATTAAAACTTAATTCTAATTTAAGCAGTACCATATAGAGCCCTTTATGAAAAATGTGCTGCGAATCCGGTTTGGTTTAAACCGATGAGGTATGGCAACCAGATCCACAGTTCTTCATTTACACAGCAATACTTTTCACACTACAATAGCTCTGTATACCATATACGTTTTGGTGCTAAATGTGTATATGATTACACCACGAAAACGCGTTAAAATTGCGCAATACAAGCCGCGCGCCGGCACACGGCATCGAGAAAAATTTTGTATTAAAAATTGCCGCCCCCGCTCCCCGAATAGGCTTTTCCTATATTTTGGTTAGCAACGCATAGCGGCGTGCCGCGACGCGTCGATATATAATCAAACTTACCTTATCTTGCATGTTATAATCAATACCGTATTCAATTAGCGCTGCAGCGATCGTACAATGACCATTAATGCAAGCCAAATGCAGTAAAGTGCGTCCATCCTGAAATTTTAGACTTTATAAAATTAGGTACCATGGCCCTTGTTAAGGTCAGCGTCAAAACGTTTTTTGCGGGACGCGAAATAGAGTAAGCTTAAGCTTTAGGCTAATTTTATAATTGGCTTACGCTTAGGTATACGCTCATTCTTACGCTTAAGCTCAGTCTTGAAAATATACTCATGCTACTGTTCCACCGCTGTTCTTTACAATTGCCGGTATCATGATACCGTGTATATAAACCTTAAGCTTTAGGCTAATTTTATAATTGGCTTACGCATAGGTATACGCTCATTCGCTTACGCTTAAGCTCAGTCTTGAAAATATGCTTATGCTACTGTTCCACCGCTGTTCTTTACATTTGCCGGTATCATAATACCGTGTATATAAACATAAAACCTTAAATATCAGAAAGATTATGAATCATAATTTATTCCTGTTTGTTTAGGTAATATCCAGGCGCGATGCTATGAAAGGGTGGTCTTGTAGCTTCGCCCGTTCCACATGTTCCCAATATAACAAAACGAAATGAATATCCAATGATACACGAGCGTTTCAACTTGATTTTGGTACCGCTTTGCAATGGCGGATCCATGGGGGGCCACCCCGTCCGTGGCCCCCCCAACAGCATCTCGACAAAAATTATATAGCAATTTTGTGACAATAGTTCGTGGTGTGTGTATGGGTGAAAAGTAAGTTTATTACCTGTGAAATTTTGGCCCCCCCCCATTTTGAGATCCTGCATCCGCCACTGCCGCTTTGTTACCATTACTTTAGTTTTCAAACTATAAACAGATTTGTTTAATTTTTGGCTCGCTTCGTTCGCGACGTTTTCTTTCCAATTTTACCAGTGCTTTCACACATGTTTTCTAAAAATGTAGTTTGCGTTTGGCTGTTCGAGACCGAATTTCGAAGCGCAACAGCCCCTGGCTTGTCGAATTTTTATAGCCTAAACCCAAAAATTATTGCCTGATAAGATATTTCAAGCACACAGCCCAACGACTTCAAGCTTTCATACGTCGAACGACATCTGCCAGCCAGAGTTATCGCTTACCTTATCGGGTACAAATTTCGCTCCACCTTTCAACAGTTCAAGCACTTGATCATGATCTCCGCGCGCCGAATAGATCCGTAACGCTTCGTTCGTCGACTTCAACCGAAGTGACCCCGATCCGACACCAATGACACCACCGCTACCTGGTCGCTTGTCTGAAGGTGATTTCTTGTTAAATAAAGGCATTGTTTGTTGAGTAGAACGACACAAAATGCTGGTTAAGGTCAGTAGAACATAGTTTGCTTGGAAATTCTGGTTTACAAATTTCTCGCCGATATCACGAAAAACATTGATTATATGTATTTTGAATAATTATTTTGAATTGCTGAAACATGTGACATATAAGTTGGCTGTAGAAATACAAACCATCTGCAACTTTATGCTGATCATAATTACCTTCGGTAGTACCGTAGCTAACTTCATCGTCCCGGTGTTCGCGTTTGTTCCTTTAGCTTTTTGAGATGATCTCTTTTCAGAACTTCATGCTAAGCCAATATTGGCATACAGACTTTATGCAATTTGTTGACTTTTAGGAGAGGGGACTAACTTTAGGGCCCACATTCTCAAATGTGTATCGGAACTATTATCAGTTAGTAATAGGTTTTCAAGCTCTCTAAGTGTTACAGCTGTTGAACTCTAAATTGCTGCAGGAGTATATAGCGCAGATCATATGAAAAAATGTGCTGAATTTTGAGCCTTAGCATTCACTGGTATATGAAAGTAACAAGACTTGTTTGTTTCGTTAATAACAATTTTTATCGAACATTAAAATATAAACGTTTTTCTAATTCGAGTTTAAGACCCATGGCCCGTGTAAAGATCAGGAGGAGCGTTTTTCTGTGGGACTAGAAAAGAGGGCCCAAGTATAGAACAGGGCCGGAACAGCAGTATAAGCATATTCCTCAGCCTAATATTCCTAAGATTAAGCCTAAGCAAAAAATAGTCTAAGTATTCTCAAATGTGTGCAGCACCAATCACCAGTTTGATATAGGTCTGGTAACTTTCGAACTAGTGAATGCTAAGGCTTATATTTAATCAAATTTTTGCTTATAATTTGCTCTGCTCCTGTACATATTTTGAGTTCAACAACTACCATAGTTAGTGACTATGAAAACCCATTTCTAATCGATCATAGTTACTATACACATTTGATAATATGGGCTCAGATTCTAATTTCAAGTTTAGAAAGTGACTCCTCGTTTGATCAACAAAAACAAACAACTGCATAAGTTTTCAAGAAAGTCTCAGCATTGCATACGCAAAATCACACCGACAGGCACCGCTTTGTTCAAGTTTCACAACCCGAAACAACATTTGCAACTTTACTGCAATCTGCGGCTGATTCATTGCTTGAAATTTGTGTTTTCTTGGCTTTAAAATATTTTCATTTGAGCTAAAATTTACAGTTTCTTTTACGAGACGCCAGTCTAGTAGAAACTGCAGAAAACTTTCGCTCGCGAACAACAAATAATAAAAACTGAAAACAATTAGCTGAATCATAATCGAAGCTAGAAATCGGTGGTATGAGGGGTAGCTGCTCCGACCCAGCATTTGGTCAATTTAAGTTATTAACTGGTTGCAAAAACACCCAAACCAAAGTCAACAGGGTTTTTTTGCTTTTCCTTGTTTTTCATTTTATAAAACATGATCGGTGACAAAAAAGCAGAAAGCCAAATGCAAAAAAATTAAACTTTTTATCTCATTTTGAGAAACTTTTGGCAAATTCGGCACAAAATAATTAATGATAACCAACTTAAAACTTATTTGCCAACAAAATGGATGAAGCACACGCTCGCAGTCAGGTTATCTTGATAGGGGGCTAAACATTTTTCAGGAGTGGTATACAATGGTTTTCGATGACGTCGTACACGCAAGGTTGAAAATGTTTGAGGGGTTTGGCCAATTTTTTCAGGGAGAAGGTTGAACACTTCCAAGCCCCGCCGCCCTAAAATCTACGGGTCCGGTGAAGCATTACTATTTATGTAATGCACAAATATCGAATTACACACCTGACTTGAAGATCAACAAATTGGTATTAATCTTGATAACTGTCAAATTTTCGAAGCATCCGTTATTTGTTTACAAACAAAAAATTTTAATTCACAAACCGCAAGCAACACCAGGTGGTTAAAATCCTGCGAATTAAACTTTACAATTTCAAGCGTCGATCTATAAACTGCGGATACAGAAAATAAGCCTCTGCTCTAAAACTTGGTCAAGAATACTGGATTAGTTCTAGTCCCCTGTCCTAAGGTGATAGGCGATACCACAGAAGAGAAAACTGCATTTTCTGCAAACTAGTCTAAAAACTAGACTTCATATATCATAAACCGAATTACAGTCCACTAGACGGGCCCGTAGCCAAGGGTGAGACAGGGAGCTCAGCCCCCCCGGAAAAACGTTGGGACCGTTTAAAAATTTTCAACCTCGCTGGTAAGTCATCGAAAACCCATTTATTTTGCCTCCTAAAAATGTTTAACGCCGCTACAGAGAAAGTTACGTGCCTGAAACCAGAGAACTATAAACACGACTTGTTTCTTTAATCGTTATCACTAAGTTAGCGATTAGTAACCCTAGCTGTCTATTTACACTCGCCATAAACATCCGCACGTAATATGGGCACTCCAGTCGCGACCTTAATAAGCGTTTGAGCTCAAGCTAACTTGCTTCTCGTTTCATCTAACGCCGACTCTAGCGCAAAGATTAGAGTATAAAATATAGTTTTAATGTTTAATATTACTATTATGCGTTTATTTATCAGTCAACCGAAACACAGCCAACTGGATGAGATAAGAACTCTGATAGAATTTTGTTTTATCATGACGATCTGGTATATATTTTAGCTTAGTTAAAGTTTTCAACCTATAAGTTTCAATTTTTCCTCATGGAACAAACCTGATGGGTAACAACAAGTGAACTTTCACGAGGTTTACTGGAAACTTTTGAACGTGTAAGAGCAAACTTGCTCGCAGTTCAACTGGTGTTCAATTAAAGCTTTAATCTAAACAGAACGATTGTTATCATCAATACATCGCGTCGAGAAAATGCAGAAGAATTTTTCGGCGAGAGCAGATACGTTTTGCGTACCGAGCACGCTTTTAGCTAATTTAAATATGTATTACGATTGTGCAATTGTGAAGAAGGCGTAGAAATTTTAAATTCCTTTTATTCCAGCGCCATATTTCTCACCTATTTGGCTAGAAAACACATCGTGTGATTCAAATGAGCTGTGTGATTGGTAGATTATTCAGAACGGCAGTGCTAGTGTGGAGGTAAATCCGCGTTGTCCCTACCCGGGCGATCCGAATTGGCTGCCTGGGTCAAATGCAAAACTCCGGTTGTACCCTGGTACATGGAAAAACGTTCATTTTATACGAAAAGTAAAACAACAAAAACTAAACAGAACTTCTAATTCGCTTCGATTTTCAAACCCGGCATTACCTGTTCATCAGCACGCTCTAACGCCAGTTTAGTTTCAAATCTGAAACCAACTCAAACAAATATCTACCGCTAAATAAAGTCCGTTTAAAATACAATTCTCAAAGCGAAAAAATTTCTAACTTAGACTTCGCTCTAACTACAGCATCGTTTCTAATCTCACTGAATCATGACAAGCAACACCTGTCGAATTTTAACCCTCAATGATTTCCTCAAAGAGCTCTTCCGATCATCTCTTCTTAGGAGGTGGTTGCATTGATTGAATAAAGCGGTACATTAAAACGTCCGACTGCTAAGAAAATGCCGAAAATATATATTAAAGTAATATACCTATATATACATACATAGATTTGCATATATTTTTATATATACTTATTTATTATATACATTCAGTATAATTTGAGCAGTTCTTACTCTTACCTAAATCAATACTAAAAACTACTAATTGCTCTCAGTTGAGTTTAAAATTTTAGTCCGTTGAAATTAAGAGTACAAATGTCGGGAGTTATTTATCAATGTAAACGTGATTATAGTATCCGCGATAGTAGAAACGGCTCAGCCAAAACGAAAACTACAATTAAATCGGCAAGTAAATAATGCTTGTGGTTTAAGGTTGTATTTTTGGTTTGCTTTAAGGATGCCGAATATTTATTTTTGATTCTAATGTTTATTTACAGTTGTCGTACAGAAATGCAAAAGGTTGTGATCCAGACAAAGAGTATGAAGGTGCTCTGTCATTGGACATAATGAGCAAGATTTTAATTCGACTGTCCCAGCATGTGGTTCCTAGCAAACGTACAGTTTTTTTAAACAGAACTGAAATAATAAATTTTTTGCAAAATATTGGACTCGAAATTGAAATTATCAATTTTACACCCTTCAAAACGTATCTAAAAAAGAAAACTTTTTGCTTTAAGTTTACTAAAGAATTTTTCAAAAACAGCATGTCTTCGCATAGAGGTTTGGCGAAACTGGGTTATTGTCTGCCGTAAAGCAATGAACACTCAATAGTGTGACACAACCCTACGTGGACAGTCGTGAGAGTCACTTTAACACGATCACTGATATTCTTGTTGGCGATGACACAATGTCAAAATACCAAGTCAGATCAATTAAAAACTCTCCGCCCAGAAATATCCATTAAATCCCTATGGGTATCCATTTAAATGTGAAGTTAGTATAACCGAGACGCATGATGCAAGAGTATGCAACTCTTGGGGTTCCATGGTACCTAAACACGTTTCAAAAACACTCCGTTTACATTTCAAAACTGCTAAGCTTGTTAAGTAGTATATGTTACATGTGCTATGGATCCCATCTTTAAATAAAGTGGGTCGGTCGGGCAAAAAACACAACGCGTGCTGGTGCATTTTGTATCATGCACAGCCACGGCAATTGCACACTTTTGCTAAATACATCACTCTTGGTCATAGAGACAGTACTTGACTCATCCGCCAAATCAAATCCCAAATAGCGCAATATATAACTGTTAGAACTATACGGTCGGCACGACTCCTGTTCGAAGTTTTGCCCAAAGCTACAGACCACGCCGGGAATCGAACCTCGGACCTCTTGCGCTCGAGTCAAGCATGCCACCACTACACCATGTGGTTGATTGCAACAACGTCTTATTCAGGTATATGTGCACGATGTACTATAGTGACCCGAATAAGAGGGGAGTCCCCATTTTGAGTCCCAATCAATAGGTATCCGTGTCTCTAATAAGAGTCCATATGCGGATAGAGTCTCTAAACTATAATTACAGTCCATAAATGTCAATTATTCCTGATTGTAGTACAAAAAGCTCAAGGACTAAATAAAGTTGAGTTGGAAACTTCAAAGCATACTTAAGTTTTGAAAGTATATTTCTAAGTATAACCTTGCATTATCGCTCAAGCGTTTGACTCAAGACAAATGAAGCGCTTAATTCGACGGATAGTTGCCATACCGGATATATATTAGTAGCGAAGGGCGGGCGAGGGTGGGTTAAAAATAAATAACAGTCCGTAACCGAATAATAGGGTGGGTACCCTCTGGATAGGCCAAATAAATACCAGTCCTCCCCTCTTATTCGGATCACTACAGTGCATGTACGGCAATCTTTGCTTTATATACACTTAGAGTGCACATATACCAACAATAACCAAATCATACCAGTTCTCTAAAGTACAAACTAAAACGTCTATACAACATTCATTAAATTAATACAGTAATAGTCGTTTAATTCGAAAGGCGAGACTCAATTTGTCGATTGAAACGTGAAAATTACTTTCAATTTGCGTTGATCTGAAATTTCAACGTCGATCTATAAAGCGACAGAATCGGTGTAATTAGTAGTGTCCTTAGAAAACAAGGCGCGTCACAAGATTTAATTTCAAAGCGTTATTGCAGAGTGGTAAGATTTGTAATTTAAGATTGAACTTCGAGGGCTGGCTACAACAATAGTATTTGCAATATTTACTTTAAAAGCTCGAAAATTTCCGGTACACTTATCTGGGTTGAAAATGGCTGTTTCAAGTTTGACTAAAAATCGACCCTGGTTATAAGAGATCCTGTATAATTTAGAGTTTTCCTTCTAAAGTAATAATGTCCCTTCGCAGTATTAACTAATTTCCTACTATAATTTAACCTTCGTTTCAAACTAGCAAAATCTTTAGTTTATATATAGTTATGTCCAAATTTAACATTAGATATAAGTAAAAGATTATTTTATTCCAATTAAATACTCACAAAAATAGAGATAGTTGAAGCGAAAATGGCATATAAAGGGTTCAAACTTTGGAAGCCCGTTACACACTGCAATGTTCTCAAAAGGTATACTTTAAAATTAAATATAGATCAATGCTTCAAACTTTGTACAATACAATTTCAGTTTCACTATCTCCTGTTCTCTATTTTAAAATTGTCAAGACAGCACTGAACGAAATTCAATACAAAATCATTTAACGCTAATAGGTCGATTGGCATATCGATTCAAACAACGCTGGTGCTAATAAGCCTTTGGCCACCAAACTCACTCTTCCCACCCCACCGCACTCTCTGCACCACAAGCAACCCCATGCGATATAGTAGGTACTCACTGACGAACCCAAGGGGAACGATCATTCCTTGCACTACCGCCAACAGGGATCAAAACGAAAATTTTTTTATTAAGATTTAGAACTAAAATTGCGTCTGGCTTCTCTCGCTGGCTTCGAACGCGAGCATGTTTCAATATTACATAATATCGCGCGACCCCCTGTATGAAAATTTTTTTAATTTAACACTGCAGTTGACCTTTTGCCCCCACACCCCTGACACCGCAAAAGATTGATGTTTGCAATAATTTATAGCCTAAAAGCTTTTAAAATACATCCTCAGTTGCCGACTTAAACGCGATTCGTTCATAAATACACCGGTTTAACAACAAGTGACTTTGATCGTTTATGTTTTTAAAAAGTAAACATATTCAACAGGATTTATATTTAAATTAATTTTACAAACGAGATTGAACATGGGTGGCGAAACCGCTTAGGTCACAATTTAGTTGTAACCAAAATTTTGACAAAAATCCTTCAGAAAGGAAGCAAAATTTCGCTTCAGTGATTGAGTTAAGTGTCCGTATTCTCAACTGTGTGGGGCCCATGCATAGAACAGGGCCGCATCGCTTTCCGGCTGGGCTGTATAAGAGTCGGTTTAAGCTTTAGATTTACTTTTTTGCTTAGGCCTAGGCTTAGGTTTAGGCTTAGGAATATGCTTATACTACTGTTCCGGCCATGTTCTATACATGGGCCAATGTGCGTGTTACCTGTCACCAGCTACATGGGGCTTGCGCAACACGGAATACATGGAATTTTAAATAACATTTTGCCAGAGAATTTGAGCTGTTTGCCACGGTAAAATGAAACGGTCAAACTCCGAACTATAAGATTTCACTGAAATTAATATACCAATACGCATGTGCCTTCCAGCTTGCTTCGCTGCTCGCGAGGAAGGTTGACCAATCAAGTGCAAGGATGTGTCAAATTTTGAAGTTCTCCTCCATTGGTTGGTTCGAAATTTGCAGGACATATCGTCAGTTAGTGATTGGTGCAATATACATTTGAGAATATCGGCCAAGGTGTCACAGAACAAAACTTCCCTTATTTTGCAGGCACGATTTATATTCGATGCGCATTCGATATCAGCTCACAAAGTGTTTACATTCGAGACTTGGCTTAAGTTTTGGTTAAGGAACGTTCCAAAAGCATCACTCATTGGTAATAATAAATTGGAAAAATTCCTATTTTCACAAAATCAAATAGTATAGAACCCAGATTAGTAATTCATGTGAAACGATGGGTGCTGGAAGTTCCGTCGAATGTACATTGTTGGCAGTAACTGCATATCTGTGACAAGATTGCTACCGTAACACCAAAAATAGTTGAAGCTAAAATTACTGAGGCGGCCCAAGTACCACGCCTGTCGGCCAGATCACATTTATAATGGTGGCTAAGCATTTTCAGCAGGGGAATACAACGGTTTTCGTAGACTTTACACGGAAGGTTGAGAATTTTCTGAGAAGCATCATTTTTCCAAAGGGAATGGTTTAGCCCTCCCCGACGTCCTCGGCTACGGGCTCGCCAAGTTCTTTTTCGCTTGACCGTCAGCGCGTTGACGACAGCTTCTATATACCCTTGATTTGAACTATTAAGCAAACCAGCGCTAAGTCTAAAATATGAAAGTATTTAAATTTTGTTAACGCTAATATTCGCTAATTTAGTGCTTTCACTGACCAGTTTTACTGTACCGTAAATATTATTCCTACGAAAGTACCGTCCATTAACGGCGACACACGGTGGCCTAAGTGGTACACTTTAGCAGCGAACAACCTGCGACGTAGCCCAAATTTCAGTTCGGATGGGTATAATCTTAAATATAAGAAAACATTTTGACTTATATAATCGAAAAGGTTTATTTTAAAGTCAGTTAAATGGCTTTTTCTGGTCAGAAGGAATTTCGAGAGGGGATATACGTTTTGTATCCCTCCGGTATTGCAAAAGGGTCAACGAAGAATTGAGATTCACGGGGGTTGTCTCGGAACCGGTGATTAAAATGTTGGCATTTTATACGGTATTGACAAATCGTCAGCATTGATTCAAAACGTAGCCTGTTTTACAGGATAATTATCAATCCGCGTCGAGGGTACCAGCCTCACCATCGCCCAACGTTTCTGGTACGTAAATTAGACAAATTAGAATCCTTAATGGAGGGTGAAATGGTTTTCCTTTGAATGAGATTGAAAATCGCTCAAGTGTATCCATATGGCTATTGTGGTCGACAGTGGGTAAAATTTCTGATATTTAAGACAATTTTTCTAAAAATAACTGGAAAACGTATATTTTCAGACTTCATTTCAAAACGTTTTTGAAAACTTTTCTGTTATAACAGTAATACTTTTCAAGTGCACCTTGCTAATTATATTTCTAAACTGTAAGAAATTTTTTCTAAAATATCACAAATATTATTTTGAGTGCAGCGTACGAAATATTCCAGCTACCCTGCACCATCGTTTTCGCTAATTATTGTAATGTCAGCAAACCCTTTCTTATTCAAAAGTAATTTTCAGAATTAATCACGGCAACTATAGCTGGCTAATGATTGTACAAAATTGTCAGATTTTCCATTGTTAGTCAAAGAAGTTCGGGTAACAAGGTTGCCAACGATACGCATTTCTACAACGTTGGATTATTTTCATAGAATTAGCATGATTATCTCTAGTCACTCACTAGAGAATAAATTCGAATTGAAGGAAATCTTATCATTGAGTAAGCTAATTAAATTAAAAATAAGCGTTAGACAACATAAGCTTAGGTATCGGAAAACTAGCTATATTGAGCCCATGATAAATTTAAAAATAGTTTAGATTCAGCACTGCATCCTGATATTTCTAACGGGGGGGCAAATTTGCAAACGTTTATGAAACAATTTTTACTGTATGCTATATAAGTGCCAATATTCTGAGGGTGAAAAATTTTAAAGTACGAGAACTTAATGGTCCTTACCATTTTATCACAAAACATTTTCTGGCGGAGATGGGCGTACGCCACCCAGTTCCCATCTGGATCAGCTAGTGTTTAGATTCCCTCCGATTTTGACCTATACCGTTATTATATGAAGTCATTTTTGGGCAGCTGAAACTTTCACCACAGCTAGCTCTGAAATACATGGCTAGGTCCGTAGCTAGTTCAAGATGCCAAAAGGGGTCAAAATAATTTACAGAGGGTCATTCGAGTACTTCACATGACGTTCGAAGGAGGACAAAACTGTTTTATAGAGGAATAAAATTTTTCTTAATCTGAACCCCTCTCAAGACCACCATATGGCTACGGCCTTAAATACCGTAGATTATAAAATTGTGTAGGAAAAATAGAATTACTACAGGGCACTGATTGATTCGAATGAACGAATTTCTAATGAAAATATCCAATTATTTAGAAATAATACTAAATCTGACAATATCATGCAATAGAATTTGATATGACTGTTGGAGAAATTTGTTTAATTAGGTTTACATACATTGGAAAAATGTCCGATTTGCGTGACTGAAAAGTATTGATTTATTTCAAGCTGCCGACAAGACAATCATGACTAATTAATTTCTTAACTATTGAAATATACTTTATCAAATCAAACTTACACAGCAACACTGAGTTTGGAAAAATAGACAAATGGAAGAATAACGCGATATATACTCTGATTCAAAAACTCGCACATCGGGAACAACGTGTCCTAAGGCAGGCTTCAGATTGTTCTGTTAGATGCTGAAGTACAAATAAACTGTTCTCTCACTAATACTCGCGCTCAAACGAAACTTTTGTTCGACGTTATACCCTGCTAATATGAAATCCTGACTGCGTCATTGACAGAGTTTAATTTTAAATTTTACCAAATATACAGAATTATAAATAATTCAGCCTCAACGCTATGGATGCCCGACCTGCTGTTACTGGACGCGACAGTGAATTTGAATAAAAGGGTCTGACGCTGTTTAAATATTTAATTAATTTAATTTGAATTCGCACCGTTTAAGCTGTGTTATTTAACACCTTGAATACTGGTTAATATAGTTGTTCATGTGTTCAATTAGCGCTCATCAAATACAGCATGCAGGGTGGAAGATGTGTGATTCTCACCAGCCGTCTCGTGCTCTTAATTTTTAGAACAAATTTTTTTCTAGGTTTAGAAATCATTTTAATCACTTAATAGCTGCAAATCATGATACCAATAGAGAATCCATATATAATACACATAATTCAATATATATCTAGATATATATAAATATATATATATCAGGCTTCAACCGGAATTCCGGTTCCGGCGGAATTCCTGCAAAAATTCAATTCCTGCTCGTGTTCGTGTTCCTGTATTCAAAGATGCACGAACCGGAATTTTTACGGTTTTCCTGTATTGCGTTGCAACTCTGTAGGCAAATGTATGCATTAATGAGCCCGTACGTACATCAAATAAGGTAATTGGTTTAGGTTAAAATATTTACGAATGCATTATTAAAATTTCGCCAAAACTCTTACAACATCACTCATTACAACTTAGTAACATTTATCATCATTAGTAATAGGTTTTGAAACAAAAACGAGCATCGACAGTTGTAGATCTGAAAATTTGGACAGTAGCTACTAGCTAAGTAAATAAAATTCAAGAATGTGCAAAATTTCAACGCTGATCATTTCTTGGTTTAAAAATTACAAGATTAATCATGAGTTGTCGATAGGTGCTAAATATTTGAGAATACGGGCAAAGCGGTCAAAGACTACGCATTAGAAATGTACGGCCAATGTAAAGAACAGGGGCGGAACAGTATTATAAACGTATTACTAAGCCTAAGTCTAAGCCTAAGCCTAAACCTAAGCGTAAGAATGAACATATTCCTGAGCCTAAGCCTAAGCCTAATCGTAAGCCTAAGCCAAGCAAAAAAAATAGTCTAAAGCTTGAGCTTACTCGTTTCCAGTGTCACAGAAAAACGTTCCGCCCCTGATCTTTACCTGAATGGAAATAATACATAAATACATCCTTAACATCAGATCGTTACAGCGCCATGCTTCACGATTACTCATGATATCTTCAAAATTTAAATCTAAATACCATATGGTAAGCCAGTATTTAATTATTATCTAACACCATTTAGACTTTTATTTTGTCTCTCTCTCTAAAAACGAGTCTATCTTAATCAGTCTATCTAACCACTCAAGAATTATTTAGACATACATACTAGCGGATCCAGGAAAGGGTGCGCGCCCACCGTCAGAAAATTTTTGTGATATAATGATAAGGCCCCTATCCAACAATTTTTTCACTCAAACAATTGGCACATATATTGCATACAACAAAAATTGCGTTTCATAACGTTTGTCTGCCTGTACCCTCCTTCAGATAATTCTGGCTCAGCTGCTGGACATAAATGTCGGCGACTCTGTGGTCTCTGCCACATTAACCCATTTAACCCTTGAAACCTAATTTAAACATTAATAGACATTTAAAACCGGACCAGATATAAGGATTTGTTTTGATGATGATGATGATAGTCTGTCTTGGGAACCGGATGTGACTTTGAAAGCATTCACCCAATAACAAAAGGTTCCGGTACAGAACAAACAAAAGGGGCAGGCTCATGTATGAACGTGTGCCAAAACGAGTTGTGAGAAGCTATCATTTGGAATTTAAAAATCGTTAGCATTCGTGACTTGCAAACGTCCGTTTCTAATAGAGCAAGCTTAAGCTTTAGACTATTTTCTGTTTGGGTTCAGACTTGGACGTGGGTCTAGGCTTAGTCGTGTGGTTACCTTTACGATGAAGCTTTCAGGCTTAGATAGGCTTCAGTTTAATAGGAATATGTAAATACTCCTGTTACACTAAATCAAAATAACATTGACCATAAAATCAATCTTTAACCAAGTTATGACCGCGTACCATGACAAATGACAAAGTTCTCTTACACATACTTAACTAAGCCATTACATTCTGAAATTCCAATGAGCAATTTGTATCGAAAAGGAGTTACTACACCGGGGGTTGTGAAAACAGAATCAAATATTAAAACTGGAACTTCCGAAGTACATATTTTGGGCCGCGTTCCAGCAGTATTTTTGAGCGAAGCGAAATCGCGAAGCGTTTTATGTTTTGTAATTGGGGGTTGAAAGGTGGATGTCTGTCCGTCCGTCTGTCCGTCCGAATAGAATCTCAGGAACGGCTGAACCGATTTTGATAAACTTTTTTTGTTTGAAAGCCAATTATCCTGGGGTGTTAACCTCGCATTGGGGTTTTAAAATTGCAAGCCGTTTAGTAGCTACAGGCTAATTTGCATAATTAATTAAGCCTAAATTAGGACTTTCCATAATATTTCACAAATTATTACAGTTAGAAGCAATCTAATTTTAGCATTAAAGGGTTTTTGGGTGCGAGGAATCTGCGTACACAGTTTACAAACCTCCAAAACCGATGATTGAGCAGTTAGCTAATAGATAATTTGCATATTAGTATAGGTTATAAGCCTAAATTAGGACTTTTTACAATATTTCACTAATTATTAAGGTTATAAGCAATATAATTTCAGCACTAAAGGGTTTTTAGGTGCAGGGAATTTGAATAAATAGTTTACAAACATCCAAAACCTATAATTGAATAGTTAGCTAATACCTAATTTGCATATTAGCTTAATTAACAAGGCAAAACTATGACTTTTTAAATTATTTCAATAATTTTTAGGGTTCACTGAAGGTTTTTGGGTGCGAGGAATCTGAATAAATTGTTTACAAACCTCCAACACCGATAATTGAATAGTTAGCTAATAGTTAATTTGCATATTAGCTTAATTGACAAGACAAAATTAGGACTTTTTAAATTACTCCAAAAATTATAGGGTGGCTGAAGGGCTTTTGTGTGCGAGGAATCTGAGGAAATTGCTTACAAACCTCCAAAACCGATAAATGAATAGTTAGCTAATAACTAATTTGCATATTACCTTAATTGCTTACGTGTGTTCGAGCTTCGCTCAATAAATGTAGTCCCACTACGACTGGTATTTATTATGCAAATTAAGATAGTATGCATTGAGAATACCTATCGTTTCTGATGTGGTTTAGGTATATCTGCAAAGCACTACAGCTTTTCAAAAAGCATTTTTTAATTTTGTTTACTTAATATGAGGGGCCAAGCAACAATTTACCCCAGGGCCGGAAAAAGTATGGTCCAGTTGCACATGTGTGCTACAACGTGTATTGGTAGTGTTTAAAACAAAAAATTAAACACTTAGGACTGCGCTACACTTTTTAAACATTTTCACGCCTTACGGCGCCGTCAGTTACCGTGCGTTACAGTGCGGTATTGTCGGGCCCGTAGGCAAGCGGGAACCAGGGGGGCTCAGCCCACCTGGAAAAATTTTGCCCCTTCTAGAAAATTTTGAACATTGCTACTAACTAAAAAACCCTTAAATAAGCCTCCTAAAAATTTTAACCCCCCTAGCAAGGTGTTAGCTGGCTACGAGCCTGGGTATCGTACGCGAATTACTCACGTACAATGGTTGGGACCGCTTCCAAACTCGCGAGGAAATCGAGCAGGAAATCAGACGCATTTTAAAACTTCGGCAGTTTTTGTTTCAACCGATTAGGATGGAGGCCAATTTAGAGGTAGGGCCCCCTAACGGGGGCGTATGGGGATGACTGCTCCGGTCCTGGTTGCTGTGCTGGTTACGGACAGCGCCGTACGAGTGACGGACGACGCAGTACGTCAAATATAGCGTAACCCATACCTGACCAATCTATACACAAAATTTTAATGTACGACAGTAAGGCAGCCATGACTAGCGACAACTATAAAAGAGATAAGCACACCGCTAAATTCCGCAAACCAGATTTATTATACATTGTGCCTTAACAAAACCTAGTCACACGGGCGTCGCTACGGAGGGCATTGGGGGGGCCGTGCCTCCCCCAAACTTGGCTGGTGCCCCCCCAAACTTGACTGATGCCTTCCAAACTTGACTAGTGCACCCATAAATTGACTCGGTCTAAAAGTAAACAATCTTGAGTTGCAGTTGTAGGGGCGCTCCAAAATTATTCGGTGCCCCCCTAAACGTAATTTTCTGCGGACGCCCCTGCGTTGTAAAAGTGATAAAATCAAAATTAACCAGACAACTATATATAGTTCCTATTTAAGAGAGACATTTATTGTTCCCAGAATACGAGACTCCGCATTTGAGTGTCGTTTTGTGACTCACTTTACTCTGACTTATATTTAAACGTAAGGTGGGTACTGATTGGCTTTAAAATGTACGATTACTTCGGATTATTTGTACACTTTCGAGAAGAACTACTGAAACTGCTGGCACATCAATGTGGTTACACCTAAGCCATGCCGCGCAAAGGACTCAAAATCAAAATTTCGTATTAAGATTTACTACTAAATTTGCGTCTGGCCTGTCGTTCACTGAAAATTGACAATTTTTGTAGATTTTGTTGTGGAATTCATCTCTTTAAACATCTCGTTTCCGATATATATATATATATATATATATATATATATATATATTTATATATATATAACTTCAGGTCATCTCAAACTTGTCAAACACCCAACCTCATATTAATATATTATACCTCCCGAGTTACCCAGATTAAATCAAGTTTCAAAATCTAACCATTATAAACAACTAAAATCGTACCAAACAATTTATAAACTGTCAATCATCTTAATACGATGTCGCTAATCGTTATTAGCTCGGCGTCCGATGCAAAATCAGAGTTTGAAACTTACGTACTAAAACTTTGGTTGAGAATTAAACCAAAACACTTTAATCTGCGGTTATAAGTTCTGTGATATTTCTCTACGCACGTTTAGGTTGACAACAGAAATCTTACAAATCTGTCAAATATAAAAAATTACCAGATTATACACTGCAAAAATTGCTGAGTCAAAGTCAGCCTCACCGAAATAGGCTCTATGGGACTGCACAAATGAGACAAATTCCACTCACTGAGCGACTCGGCTGAGTTGAATTTGACTCTGGCGGAGTTGAATTTAACTCAGTTTGTGGAGTCCGGAAAAGCCTATTTCGGAGATAGTCAATTTAACTCAGCATTTTTTGCACTGTAGGCATCTACTTTTTTACGACTACCTAAAAACTGAGACCAACAATACGTACCCGACACTAGATCTGAGGATTCGGAATTCTGGCCCATGTAAACATCAGGGGCAGATAGTTTTTCTGTGGAACTAGAATGGAGTACGCTTAAGCGTTAGACTATTTTTTGCCTGGCTTAGGCTTTGGCTTAGGCTTAGGAATATGCTTATAATACTGTTCCGGCCCAGTACCTTACATTGGCCGGGATTCTTAACATCAAGTGCACCCTGCTACTCATATCCAATAACGCAGCTCCACAAAATATACGCTGGCTTTCAGTGTGACTATTCATTATTTTACTTCAATTCGCCGCAGCTAATTCTGCTTTGTTAACGCCTCGTTAACATCCACCTTTAAGATGCCCACCTTTCTACACCCAAGGTCATGAGCACAAAATAGCATATTCCCAGTCTCAAGCTCAAAATAGTTTTAAGTAGCCAACATTATTGCACTATAAACGCCGTCTAAATGGGAGTTAGAAGCTACGCGCATGTGTCGACTTAATCACGTAATGTTATACAAACCGCTCGCATCGGCGGGCGTCATAAAACTCAGCGATGTGTTTAAACTAAATTTTGGCAGTAATTACATAGCTAATACGACTTGGTATCATTTATGTCTTTTATAGTCCTTTGAGTGTGAAGAAAATGAAATTAAAACGATTGATAGAAGCCTGCCACCATGGATGCAAGAGAAAATCAAACGTTTTCTGTTTTTCAACCAATAAACAAACAAAAGTTTAATGAAATCAAATATTTATGTTAGCTGATTGTGGTGATGGCAGCGAAGATACAATTTTTTAAAACGATTTCAGGAAATCAAAAAATATTTTTTATAAATACATCGAGTGAAAATGTTTCTTCCCTCAATTTACCCTTCATCGGTCAGTGGATCATTGATGTTTAACAGACCTTATCAAACATCGAATATGACGCTATGGTAATTCTTGGTTGGATTTTGTAAACAAATTTAAATTCGCTCGCGAATCAGGCCCATAGCCAGCTCACCTTGCTAGGTGGGCTAAAAAATTTTCAGAAGGGGCATTCAAGGGATTTCAATGAGTTACATGCAAGGTTGAAAACTTTCTAGGGGTCAAAATTTTTCAGGGGCGGCTGAGCCCCCCTTGACCCCCTGTTGGCTACGGGCCCAGCATGAATATATAAAAGTCAAGCAACGATTAATACAAAAATTTTCAAGTCGCTACTTGATTCAACATTACGTCTTCCAACTATTATTACCATCCACGTTTGAGTAAAGCATTCATTCATAAGTCAGCACAAGCCACTCCTTGATCGATTTAAACCCTTTTAGCAACAAATGGGCAAACCCGAAACCAGCTCAACACGTCAGGAGAGCTGAAACATTTTCAGACTTTTGCATACAAGAATTTCAAATGATTAATACAACCGAGGTTGACACTGTTCGAGTGTGAAGAGGTAAAAACATTTTCTAGAGGGCTGAGCGGCCTTGGGCTCCCTCTGGCAACAGATCCGAAACGAGGGGTTGAATAATGTAAAGTCTGCAAAATGTAAAGCACCATAAAATGTCTATGTTTCAAGTATTATTGTTGTAATCAAACAACATCATCTTTTGTGCACTTTCTATTGGCTATTGAGCGTAGTTGAAGAACGTACGAAGTGGGGCTTTAAGTGCGACAGGATGTAAACATTACTCTGATGGCTACTAGCGAAGCTACAGGGGGGATCACCAAGACTTGGCCCCCCCAACAGGGATCAAAACCAAAATTTTGTGTATAGATTTAGTCCTTAAAATTGTGTTTGGTTTCTCAACTTGCGAGTTTTTGCACTATCACACGGCCTCACCAATCAGAAATTTCCGGATCCGCCACTGATGACGAGGGTATGGAAGGGCTTAAAAGAATGGTGCCACGTTGGTGCCAACACAGTATCACTAATTCTAAATCAACAAATTTCTCTATTATAAAGCGTATTACAAGTAGATATCAGGGTGCAACCGGAGGTCTGGCTCCGGCTCCGGCAGAAAATCGGCCTCAGGCTCCGGTATTATTCATCTCCGGTTGCACCCTGGTAGATATATTCTAATTTTCAAACAACATGTAGTTAAGAAAAACAAATAACTAAAATTCACGCAAATGCCAAGAGATATTTAAAAAATTTACAACGCACTGACTTAACTGTTTATAATGTAATTTTTCGTTTCAAAAGTTAATGGTTTTTGGACACGAGTTGGGAGTCAAATTGACTCTCTCGGAAATAGGCTTTTCATGACTACACAAACTGAGTCAAATTTGACTCCGCCAGAGTCAAATTCGATTCACTGAATCGCTCAGTGAGTTCAATTTGACTCTGTTGGAGTTAAATTTGACTCAGTTTGTGTAGTCGTGAAAAGCCTATTTCCGCAAGAGTCAATTTGACTCCCCATTTTTTACAGTGTACTAAATTGCAACACTGAAGAATACCGCTATTTCAAACTTTAAAAAACAAAACCCCGCACCCTTTTCATGGATGCAGCTAATTATAGTAGGCCAGATTCGAGTCCTATTTGAAGATGTTTTCGACTATTTTGTTGTTGAATTTGTATGATGCTACACCAGTCTTAAGGTTACTATAGTCTGGCTAAACAATCTCACATTTCAAGCATATATTTGCCGTATGACAAAGGTAAAAGCTGCCGATATTTTTAAGTAATGTTCAGTTATTGAAAACGGCGCGCAAAAACCTGCAACAAAACCAACCGGACGGTGAAAAATTACACAAAAATCGCGTTTTAATAAGCAACCTTTGGTCGCTCGAACCTTGGTAACATTTCCCAATACAGATACATGAGATCATTGAAACAGACCACGCGCACGAAAATTACACACAACTGATAAATGATTGTAAGTAACATAAATGACGTGCCTATCGTGGTTCGTCGACCTTCAAACCTCCAGTTACACTAGGTGCGTAACCAGGGGGATAGGTATAGTGGGTGTACGCCCCCGTCTTGAATTCATGATTTAAAAAATTATGACATTTCATGACCTGATCAAATATTATAGCCCGATAACATGAAACTTTTATGACAGGTTTTGGAATATTTAAACAAGTTTTGCTCCAGACAGACCCTTATTAATTAGAAATCCGTGGCTGCGCTCCAGCGATGAATCGGGCACGCAGGTAAAGGGGGCTATGCCGTCTGAGGCTCCAAACAATTACCTCGCCCTCCCACGAATTTTACAGCCCAGCTTTTAAATCATGCGAATTTACAGAATGCCTTTCCTATAATAGTTTTGCACCCTCAGTGACAGGTTTCTGATATTATCAGTCTCAAATACCCTATTTAATGGGAACCCGTTAACCTATTGATCCCCAGCCGTGACTCTAGTCATTAGAATAAATCTCGCTCCTGGCTGCTAATGTAATTCTTAAGGCAACATTAATTTAAGATTTTCGTTCGTGGATGCTGGGGTAATAAATTTTACCGATGGCTGCGCTATATTTTATGATCCTTGCGTAGACATGAAAATGAGGGTAGACGAACCTATTAGGTTATTTTGATCGAATGGACGTTAGGAAAGTTGTTTTCAAGTCCACTGACGAATGCCAAAGGTGGCCACCTAGGCGAAGGCCTCAAACAGGTATCAAAATCAAAGTCAGGCCCGTAGCCAGCTCACCTTGCTAGGGGGGGGGGGGCTAAAAGTTTTTCAGGAGGGGCATTCAAGAGTTTTCAATGAGTTACAAGCAAGGTTGAAGATTTACTAGGGAGAACCAAAATTTTTCCAAGGGGTGGACTGATCACCCCCTGACCACTTTTTGACTACGGGCCCGGTCCGGGTAAGATCACGAGTACCCCACCAGTGGCCAGGGAACAACCGGAGGAGATTGCCTGAATGAGAGAGTTGTAGGTGAAGCAAAATTAGACAATGATATTTTTACTCACATTAACAACAATCTGCAATGTATGTGTTACCCAAAAATTTGATTTTAAGCATCTATTTTGAGAAATTTCGGTAGTCAAAATTTGAAAAATTTACTCAAAGTTACAAATAACTCAGTTATTGTAGCAAACCTTACAAAAATACAAAATATTTCACTACCGAAATTGTCGGAACATCCAGCAAACTTTCAACCATAGCCGGAGGTCGAATTTATGCCGAGGCCGGACGCAGTGTTCCGGTAGGACCCTGATGGTGGATGCTCTAAAAACTATGTAACACAGTGAAATTCAAAATATTTTCAGTCTCCAGCCCGCTAGCTTATCCAGAGGAGGGGCGGCGTAAAAGACGTAAGTACAGCCCGCGCCATCAGAATTTTTTGTTATAAAAATGGAAAAATTCCTACCAGCGTTACATAACTTTTGCTTACCCTATGTGAAAAGTTTCTGAATCCGGCGCTGCTCCTGCAGTCCTGCCCCAATATTTTTTACAACAAAACAACGTTTATCTCGAGTCATCGTGCTACAGAATCGCTCCAGTTAAAAATATTGTAATAACGCTTGTTTAGACTATATTTTGCTGTTATTTGATATGTAATATTTGTTCGCGAATTTGCTCCGCGATTTAATGTGGACGACGCATAAAAAAAACTTTTTGACCGGTACGAAAATCGCACCGTATACTAATGGCAATGTAAAACGTTGCGGACATTCTTCTTTAAAAGTTAGCTTACGTTGCCGTCAGCTTCAGTACGTTAATTAATGCTACATTTCTAAGTTCCTTTGCTGCCTTACCTGCGTTTAAACACAATCAGAAATGTTGAAATTAACCAAGGTGGTACATATTCGGGCCCGTTGAACCCCCTAGAAAATTTTCAACCAGTTGCATACTCTTGTTGAAGTATTCATCATCCGCTCTTGCTGTTATTACACTACTGGAACCTTAATTATTTTTATTCTTGCAGTTGGTGGTAAATAGCTAAAAAGATCATGTGTTTTCTATACAAATACGTTGCAGTTGTTCCAATTAAAATTAAACAAAATTCTTCAATGATCTGTAAAAGTTTGGATGAATTCGCCATTTTTTTCTATTAAATTTTAAAGCCGGAATAGTATTTGCACACCTCAACTTTGTCAATAATAAAGTTGGCTTAGTTTAAAACCATACAGGCAGGGGTGAAAATCGAAAAACAAATGTCACGCGGTATTGAAAATTTTATACCAAAAGTTTGGCCCATGTATAGAACAGGGCCAGAACAGTAGTATAAGCATATTCCTAAGCCTAAGCCTAAGCAAAAAACTTAGTCTAAAGCTTAAACTGACTTAGTTACAGCCCCTTCGGAAAACGATCCGGCCCTGTTCTATATATGGGCCAAATGTTTGCTGAAAATGAGGTAAAAATCGGAAAATAAATTTCACTCGATTTTGAAAATTTTATACCAAAAGTTAACTGAAAATGACTTTCGGCAGACAGGACATCTAAATTTTCATTGCTCATTGCATTTTTCTGGTCTCAGCCGCTTGCTAAATTCAGCTTTAAAACTGCCTCGAAAAAAATTCGCACAAAATAGGTTAATCGCATACAATTATATGAAAAGCAACGTACTTATTGCTGAAATGCTGTTAATGTTTGTTACTTGACTCTTATTCTTGTGGCTACGACCGGCCGCGATTCGCCCCACTTTCATCTCTGCCCTGCCTTACCTGAAACAGAACCTGCTCTACGAACTCATGTTTTTTCAGCTGAACCCCCTTGCTTATATCTACCGGCGCCAATGATCCAAAATTAACAAAACCAGCCGCGTTAACAATTAAAAAAGTATACTCGCTCTCGTGCAATAACCGCTATAATTAAATTATGTTAAATTTCAAAAAGTTTCCTTGGTTTTTGGGCAGGCAGTAGTACATCTGAATTCGGCCTTTAAATCGCGTCCTGTTAGTCGCAAAACGATCAACAAAAATAACAAAAACAAGTCAACGATTTACTAATCGCGTTATAACCAGGCACAACTTCGTAACTTCAGAATTCTAATTTATGAAACTATGCGCTTTCTGTAGTTGTTGAGAAAAATGCTTTCGATTGCTGTAACACCAGACACGAAACATCTTGAAGGATTTAACGTAAAGTGGCATAAAAATAAAAACAACGAGATTGGAAACATGTACGTATGTTGGATTTCAAAACCGAGAATAACACTCGATGTTAATCCTTTATCATACGATTATTGTGTAATATTTCGAGGAACATATTTCAAGTGAGTATTCCGGCCCATGTATAGCACAGGGCCCGAACGTTTTCCGACGGTACTGTAATAGAGTAAGCTTAAGCTTTAGACTAATTTTTTGGTTTAGGCTTAGGCTTAGACTTAAGCTAAAGATAAGGTATAGGCTCATTCTTACACTTACGCTTAGGCTTAGGAATATGCTTATACTACTGATCCGGCCCTGTTCTATACATTAGTCAGTATTCCAATCGCAGTATCACAGCCGGAGGCTTTTACCATCACCACTCAGCTATAAGAGCTTGACGCTCGAGCTCGTGGGGGCTAAGTGAAAAGTCAACTTATATAAACCATGTTTTTGCAACCGAGTCGGTATTTCAGTGAAAATTGGCCAGTGAAAGACCTGGTATTAACATGATTTAAAAAAATGGTTTCATGATAATTATACCTCATTAATTACACAGCTAATACTATTAACAACTAAAGACAAATCGTTGGTCATATTATTGGCATTTGTATTCTAGTCAGCTTTTGATGGTGAGATGAAGCGCTTCATATGATCTGGGTTCCATTGCTTTTTATAAAAATATAAATGAAATCTAACACTGGAGCACTTCAATTATAATTATACCTCATTAATTACATAGCTAATACTATTAATAACTAAGACAGATCGTTGGTCATATTATTGGCATTATGTTTATTTAATGTAAATTATCTTTAGTTTCTTTACGTTTTTAATGAATGACCAACTTGAAGTATCAGGGCAAGTTTGCCCACGCTGGGTTTCATTAATAGCTCTATGTTAGGTTTATTACGTTTGGAACTGTCAACGCACGTGTTAGCGGTAATTTACTCGAAAAGCAATATATTATTTTTAATTTAATTAAGGCCATTATTTTTGCAGCAGCTTTGGATTTCTGCCTCTCTCGCTAAGGCAGATTAACGCGTGGCTGGACTAGAGCTGCGCGCTTCTCGCGGGTAAACACGGGACGGGAAAGAAAGTTTTGAATCAGGTTTATACCCCAGGTAAACAATTTCAAACTGCCGGTAAACATTTGTTAACTTTTACAAAACATAACATTTTCGTAAGAAACTTGAAAACCGATAAACGTAGAAAAACTTGAATTTTTAAACTGTTTTACCGCATGAGTAAAAAATAAGTGTCCTGTAACATCAATGCACTCTAAAATTACACAATTGTATTGAATGCACAATAAAAATAAAGAAGTAACGATAAAGGAATTTTGCGCGTGTAAAGGCGGGTAGCGGCTAAAGAAATTTTGCGCGGGTATACCCGCGGGCGAAAAAATAAAATTTCGACTGGTAAAGCGCAGCACGAGTAAAAAATCTATACCCACTTACACCTCAGGGTTGGACATGTTGCGTTGTAGTACTTTAACCCCAATAGGTGAATCAGAACCGTAGCGATCCCCTTTGTTCGAGACCAAAACTTTGATAGTGACTCAATCCCTGAAAAAATTTGAACATCACAAAATAACGAGCAGACATAAACCTCTTGTAGACATGACACTGTCGGCTAACCATCAAAAACCAAATTTCATAATGAAATTAAACCTAAAGTTAGTACAAGTTGTAGAACATAAATAAGGGGGGTCGGCCAAAAACGCAACGTGCACTGGGTACATTCATTTGTACACAGCATGTAGCCAGTGGTCACTTTTGTTACATATATCAGCCACCCTAGGGGAATACCGACCGCTGGCCACAGCTTTCGAAACAGGAAGAAACTTTAATTCACGAAAATTAAGACACCCAAATCACATGGTTATAATATTTGTTCAACTGATGGAAAAGGTTGCGCCATGGGTAATAGAACTCCGTGAGATAAATTGACCCGGTGTACACAGAGTTATCAACAAACTGCTAACTGAACCCGTGAAATATTGTGCCAAATTCAGGTGCGCTGCCAGTCCAAAATGTTTCAGGGGAGGGGGGCTAAAATTTAATGAGGGCTAGATTTTTTCACACATGCAACCATCAGAATTGGATTGAAACCCGCTAGAAGCGTAGGGTAACCTCATACCTATCTATCTACCCAGCAATCTAGCCTCGGGCCTGCCTTACAAGTAGTGTTTGCATAAAATTCGCAAACATACTGGACACAACTGCAAACATGTGGCCACTTAACGCTGTGAGTATGATGGTTGGGTTTAAGTCAACTTTGAGATTTGACAAAATTGGCTAAAAGTCTAGTCGAATTGAAATTCAATACTACGATAATGGTTGAAAGCGGTTGCTCAGCATCAGCTGGCTTTCAATAGGGTAGATGTCTCATATCCAGAACAAAAATTCAGTCGTATCACCAGTATGGTTAGTCCCGGCACCAATATTGTCAGAACACAAGAACATTAGCAATTGTTGCTGTTAGAGAGTTGTATTTACCCTCATGATCGTAAACATATATAATTCAGGTTCCGACAGGCTCGTGGCCAGCTCACCTTGCCAGGGTGGTTAAACATTTTTCAGGAGGGGCGTACAATGGTTTTCGATGATTTCCAACAACCAAGGTTGTAAACTGTCTAAGGGGCAAAAATCTTGCAGGGGGCTGAGCCCCCTCCCGTTCCCTCTAGCTGAGGGCCCAGGTCCCGACCCGAATAATATCATTGTTCTAAACCCTGAGATAGGTCGAGAATTCGGTTTTAGATTCTCGCTTTAAAGTTCAAAACATCTTATAGAAACGAACTCTGCTAAACTGCAGAATGTAATTTTGAAACTGGTCGATGTACGGACGACGACCGGATTATTTTCCGCGGGATTTAGCTTAAATGTTAGACTGCTCGGTTTAGGAATATGCTTTGAACCAATATTATACGCGGCATTTTTAACTGATAGCGTGAGCTGAACGCCTGTTTACACTTATACATTCAGCATAAGCCTATTAAAATTTGGTCTGAATAACTGATTGTCCTGCGCCATACACTCAAATAATATTTTTGATATTTAAGAAAAAAATTTCTTACATTTGAGAAATATGATTAGCAAGGTGCACTTGAAAAGTATTTCTGTTATAATAGAAATGTTTTCAAAAAACGTTTTGAAATAAAGCCTGAAAATAAACGTTTTCCAGTTATTTTTAGAAAAATTGTCCTAAATATCAGCAATACTTTTCAGATTTGCCACAGAAAACAATTTTATGAATAAATTCAGAAATACTTTTTTGTGTGTATACGGCGAGCTTAAAACGCCGTTGGGCTCAAAAACTACTTCCCTCTTTGACTAGTGTAGACCTCAAAAATACTAATCATCGTAAACAGTGCAGAAACTGTGGAAACTAAACTAATACGCCACGAATATTTGACCATTCCTAAGATTGCATTGTCTTAAACATTCTACACTTTTAGGATTGATTTCGAAAACGTTCCCGGACGAACCGATGCCTGACATAACACAAGAAAATATTTCCGGTTCAATCTGAATACCAAACTGAATCTAACTTTTGAGATTTTTGGCTTGCAAGATTTTTACTTTGACTCTACCGGTTTGAACGAGCCTCCACATTCAAGGTTTCAACAGTGCGATAAAGCATTGCAAACCCGGCACAGAAACTGTGAAAACTAAAGTCATACGCTCACAAAAGTTTGTGTGAACATACTTCAAACTCATCTCGAGTATGCATTAATAACAGTTATGTTACTAAAAACTTACGAAGTGGACTGCAGTTTAGCAAAGTGTAGTCCACTACGTGCACACATATATTTAAACGAGAAAACGTCAGAAAATCAACGTGAAACACTACGTTTACAGCTCTTCATAATAGCACAAAGTCCAGTGCTGTGGTCACTGTGCAAAACGATAACACTGCCGGAGCAGGCTAGGGTGCGCTCCTACCAAAACTCCAAGTGGTTACCCTTTGCGATGATCCAAATTTCAAATTTTTTGTTTAAAATCTTGTTGGGGTGGGGGCTGTTTTCGGCGTTCATTCCCGAATGGGGGTATGGGGGAAGCTGTTCGGACTATGAACAAGAACGATAAAACTTGTGCGAGCGTGAAAATTATTGTTTCTGTCGCGAATTTTGAAATTGCCTGTGAAAAAGAAAATAATCCGCTGTTCCGCAATAACTTTATTATGATCTGGGGGTTTTGTAACCCTTCGCCCAAATTTACAGTTAAGGCTTGAGGCTCAACCTTAGATAAAGCAAAACGACATAGGCAAAGGTTAAGTTAGATACGACTTTTTCACTGCCTAAGTACTGCCTAAGCTTTAATAGCCGGAGTCGAAGTCTGGGGTGAAGCGCCTAAGAGCCAAATCTTGGTTGCTATAGTTGCAGTACAAGTAGTATTAGAAGTAGTAGTAGTAAACAATCAGCAAAGTCATCCTTCTGCATTGGTGTCTTTTTACAGGTTCTAATTACGACTTACGGCCTCCTCTTGATCGGGACTCAAAATGGGGACAACCAGCCCTTACTGTCACCCTCTTATTCAGGTCACTACAGCATGCACTTGCTTTTTTGACCTGGGGTTCAATTTATAATGTATTTTGTAGTGAGTTAAATAATTGTAGCATTTGCAGATTATTTTCATATCGGCCACACGGCTTCATGAGAAAGTTGCATCGGACCCTGGCCAATGCTGAAAAATCAGAAACCGAGATTGCGGTAAAGACAACAGCCATAATCGGATTATTGAGAATGCAATACTTTATTTGACTACGTTTTTGATCAAATGGTAAGGTTACAACATTTGAAAACTGTACTAAATGTCGGATATTCCCCGACGCCCCTACGCCGAGGAATATCCGTCGGCGCGCTAAAACCCGGCCCTCGAGCCCCAGGGAGCCCTCGGGCCGCCCTAAACCCCCCTTTCAACAACCACAACAACAACAACAATAATAACTTAAACCCTCCCCCGTGCCCGCTTCGGTTACTGTAGCGCCATCAGCGCTGTGCAAACCTCGTATTTATAGTGCCGGCACACTTTCGACTTGTAGCGCTCTACGCGCTGTCGTGTACGTATCAATCACCGCGCTATTAGTTGTATTCATAATCCTGACAAACAGGTTTTACGTGTTCGCACATTTCGCACAGTGGTATTCTTATCGATTTATCGGCAGTCAGCAGCTGTGTAAACATTTTCAAATATTTTCGCGAATGTGAGCAGTTTTAAAAAGTTATTATTAACAGCAAGCAGGGTCAGTGACCCAGAAGTCGTCAAGTTGTTATTGTGCTTATTGGTCATTTTCAAAACTCAAGTTTGAATTGTTTTCGCTATTCGAATTATCCAGGCTAGCGCGCCGCGGGCTCCCAGGCGTGGACTGCCTCGCAGTCCAGCCTGGCGGCCCATCCCCCTTTCCAATTTAACGCTATTATTACGATTACTTCGCAAACATTTTAAACCTGTTGTTCAAGCCAAATTCAAGCCTATTTTTACTTGGTTTCAAACAGCAAGTTTAACGCCCAATATCTGCCTAACAGACAGTCAGATCGGCTTCACAATTTAGATCTAGAAGGTTTGAAGAAATCCCTATCTAGTGATATCAAAATTATTTCGGCCAAGAAGGCCTGCGCCAAGAAAACTGTACGTTATAGCCAGAACCCTAGTTTTACGTATTCACAATACTGTGAGTGTCTACGGACACGTGTGCGTCTAAACAAAAACTGTGTGTGGCTCAAGCCACTTGAATTTGCGTATAAAAAATGCGTGTACTACAGTTTTTGTAATTGTTGTATTACGGAGCCGCTTAACCTGCCATAGGGCAAGGCCCGCGCGGCGGTTCAACGGTTCCCTATATGGTTTTAACCCAATTGCATTCAGATTCCGTACTTAGCGTAATCGAATAGCATTTTTAATTCGCGCTCTCGCGCTTTCTTATTATTATTGGGTTAAACGATCGCGGCTAGCGATCGAAGTAATTTCACCGGCTTCGGCCTTACCTTATTTTCGTCGGTCTACGGGCCTGAGCCAATTTCGTGTCCTACGGGGCTTATTCGCGTGTAAACTCGCAACATTGATACTATTATTATTATCATAACTCGTATGCTAATATGTGTATGTTAATAAACCGCCAGATTACTGGTGTCTGTGAGCCTGATTGGAAGGCTAATTAATTTTGATTGGCGGACTCGAACTAATAAAACTCACAGCCGGCTCCCCTGCCAGTAATAGGCTCACACAGGTGGAGTTCCCGTGTTCCTGAGGTAACCCAACCCAGGAACCCATCATCCTATATGGTGACCACGAACCAATCTTAGCCCTCCAAATAACCAGTAATCAAATTTAATAAATAATAACTATCACGATTGTACAATAATCGTAACTTTTTACCATCACAATTGTATTTACTCAATTTTTACTATTTTTTTAATTTAATCCGATTGTAATTATGCCTGAATCCGATATGGATAACTCTTTCGAGGACAATCAGAACAACACTATCCGAGATATGGACGATGAACCGTCCCGGCCGCCGTCCCCGCACACCAGCACCGACGCGGCCCCCTCAACTACACCAAAGTCGACTATCGACCCATCTCAACAGACCATGTTGACGATGATGTCCGATATGCTCACTCGGATGGAAACAAGCACCCAGGGCCGCCTCGAGGGAGTCACGACCAGTGTACTCGACGCGGTCACAGCCATTGACAACAAATCCGAAATACCCCCAAGATTCAAAAGACTATGACTTTTTAGTTCGCCAATTTCGCGACCGATTCTCCACAACATCAAAATTCACAGACAGTTTGCGCCGATTCAAGCAAATCAAACAAACTGGGTCGGTCCGCAACTACTCCGATGAACTCAAAGTGTTCTTTGACAAACATCTCAAAGAATACTACGGTCACCCGGAAGTCGCTGAATCCATCCTGTGTGACACCTTCCGGGAAAACCTCAAGCCAGTGTTGCAGCGATCCATCTGCGCAGAAGAAGGCAACTCCTTCACCTCTCTGTGCCATCGCGCGACCGTGGCAGAACGCAACTTGACGACGTTGAACGAAATCCACCCGCGAAGTAACCAACCGACATGCGTGGCCCAGAACAACAATCAACGTAGTCAGCCAAACAACAACGGCCGTCCGCAAAACAACAATAACGGCGGCCGCAATCACCCAAACAATCAAAATGGTGGCGGTCAAGGCAACCAAACCAATTCGAGTCAACGCAACGGTGGTCAACCGCAGCAAAACAACTCGAACCAACAGCAGCAAGATGTCACATGCTATCGCTGCAACCAGACCGGGCACTACGCCAATCGGTGCCCCGAGGCCCAAAGCAACCAGCCGGCCGCCAACCAACAATCTCAACAAACGCAGCAAAGTCGCACCAACAATCAGCGTCAGAACAATGGCCAAAGCCGCAACGCCAACAACGGTGGACGTAACCAAGGCAACAGCGGTGGCAATCGACGCAACAGCGACACTGCAAAACAACAAACGGAACGCAAGTGCGACAACTGTGGACGCAACAATCACACCACAGAGCAATGCTTCCGCAAGAACCAAGGCGGTGAAGGATCCGGCAACCAGCCTCCTCCCGCCCAAGCCAATAACAACCAAGTGACGCTAAGCAGCCCGCGTAAGAACCGTGGCACTCGAGGTGGTCGACGACACAACCCGCGTCCTACCACCCCGACCCCTCTCATTCACCCTGGCAATTACTCACCCACGTCCTACGCCGATGCAGCGTCACACAATATCAATTTTCGCGTTCGTGACGGCAACAATTCATGCAACACGAACATTTCCGCCCTGCACAACGGATCCATCTCCATCCCCCAATGTGCCAGCACCAGCGTCGACGTCCGGCCCACACGATTTTACATCGAAGCCAAGATCGACCGCTTTTATATTACGGCACTACTAGACAGTGGGGCAGATGTTTCCTTGATGCACTACGATTTATACAAACAATATTTGCCACATCTCCCAATTAATAAGAACTGTACCCTAATGTGCAATGGGTTTGATAGTAAACAATCTGTCCAGACTCTAGGCACTATTACCCAATGTATGGCAATTGGCAACGTCAACAAACGCGTCACCATCCATGTCGTCCGCCAGATGCAAACAGGTCTACTGCTCGGCGACGATATCCTATCCGATTTCGGCATGATCCTCGATTACAATCGCACCCAAGTCCTGGTCGCGAACGAACCTGTCGAATCATGGACAATGGGACGCACCGTCCAGAACAACCGATACGTGGCGGAATACATCAAAAACTCCGAACCACGCCCAGTCAACACCACTCCCCGCCGCCAACCCACGCACGCAAACATCTGCCCCGTGGCCGTTAGCGCGACAATCCCGGCGCAAAGCGCCTCCTTTGTTCGTTGCCAAACAAAGTCATCAGTGCCAGACGGCTCCGAACTAATCGTCGAGCCCGCGCGGCCGGTTAGCATGGATGCCCCAATCCTGCTACCCCGCGCCGTTATCAAAACTTCGTCCGATTGTCAATTCGACGTGCCAATCGTCAACTTGGGCGACACAGCAGTCAAAATTTCAGCCAACACCGAGCTAATGGTCGCCGAGACAATCGAGTCGACAACTACATTGGTCACCGCCGACGAAGCAACGGCCAATGCCTACAACGTTGACGCGTACCACCCGACCCGGCCTGGTCGCGCCAACAAACAACAACCAACAGCGCGTGTCATGGCAACAACCACACGTCCTGACCGCAAGCTACAAGCCGAGCAACTCGTCAACGACCTGCGCAACAAATGCAAAGCAGCTCAATACATCATTCTACCCGAAGGTGTCAGCCTGCGCGATTGCCGCATTTCAGAAGACGAGAAAGAACTGCTCGCGGCACTGTTGGAGGACAATATTGACGTTTTTGGACAAGAAGATGTCCCTCTTAAGCCGACCGACGTCGTTCAACATCGTATCGAAGTGTCGACAGATCGACCAATTCAACAGCGTATGCGACGTCAGGCCTTCGCCTACAAAGAAGAGATCACAAAAAACGTTCAAAAATGTTGCACGACGGCTTGATTCAACCTTCCTCAAGTCCGTGGGCGTCCCCCGTCGTCCTCACAAAGAAGAAGGACGGGACGCGCCGCTTTTGTGTCGATTATCGCCGTCTCAACAACGTCACAAAGAAAGACAGTTTCCGTTGCCGCGCATCGACGAAACCCTCGACGCGCTGCAAGGCGCCAAATATTTTTCGACACTCGATTTGCAATCCGGCTATTGGCAACTCGAGATGGCGCCCGAGGATATCGAGAAAACCGCCTTCATTTGCCACGAAGGCCTCTTCGAATTCCGTGTGATGCCGTTCGGACTATCAAATGCGCCAGCGACATTTCAACGGACCATGCAGATGGTACTGTCCGGCCTCCTGCTCGAGACGTGCCTCTGTTATTTGGACGATGTTATCGTGTTTTCCTCGACAATTGACGAGCATCTACTCGATTTGGACGAGGTTTTCAGCCGTTTTCGAGCCAATGGACTCACGGTAAAAGGTAAAAAGTGCCAGTTCGCCCAGAACCAGGTCCATTTTTTAGGCCACATTGTCTCCCCCGAGGGTATCTCCCCCGATCCTGAAAAAATAAAAAACATTTTGGAGTGCCCTATCCCAAAAACTGTTACCGACGTCCGGTCCTTTTTGGGAATCACGGGGTATTATAGACAATTCGTTCCGAACTACGGCACTATTGCTAATCCGTTGTATGAACTAACTCATGGAACTAAAAAAGGCGTCTCTATTAAGCAACGCTGGACTTCAGAACACCAAAAAGCGTTCGATGAACTCAAAAAACATTTAACTTCGCCCCCCTTGCTCGCTTATCCGGACCCCACTAAGCCATTTTTACTGTATACAGACGCCAGTAATGAGGGTATCGGATTTATATTAGCGCAGCTAAACGCTGAAGGCAAGGAGCGAGTTGTACATTATGGCAGCAGGAAGCTGAATGACGCTGAAACTAGGTATGCTGTCACTGAAAAGGAATGTCTTGCCGTTGTAAAAGCATTCATGACTTTAAAACCCTATCTTTTGGGAAATTTCACAACGGTCATAACAGATCATTCCCCCCTCACTCAATTATTGAGTAAAACTAGGCCTACGGACAGCATACCTACGGCCAGGCTCATGCGATTTGTGTTGAAATTGCAAGAATTTGACTTTACTGTTATCTATAAACCTGGCCGTAAGCATAACAACGCTGACGCAATGTCGCGCCCCCCAATTTTAGAATCTGCTGACCCGCGGGCGGCGCAAACCAAAGTCGCTTCGGGCTGCAATGCCGTATGTTCGTCAAATTCTATGACTTTACGAGAGCAAAATCTACTCGTACGTATTATGTATGTCTGTGACTCTGCGGAAACTGCGTCTACTTGCGAGAACACTAAAGTTACCGGTGAAATCTTAGCATTACGTAGACGCCGTCCTCAAAATAACCGGGGGGACCATCGCGTCCAAGAGAAAATTCGGGAGGCTATCCCAGACCCTCCCCCGGAAAATTCTGCAGAAACCCCCGAAAATGACGAATTCCCCGGCTCAGAACCTGGGTGCGCCACCTACGAGCGCCCCACCTCAGTCGAATATTTCGCCATTGAAACCCCGTGGGAAGCGGAGGATATCCGCCGGGCCCAACAAGAGGACTTTCTCGTTGGTTCCCTTTGGTATTATCTTAAAAACCATGAATTCCCCGAGGCTGGCGTCGACGAGGAAACGTTCAATTGGATTACTAAGAACGAGGGAAAATACGTACTTCATGAGGATATCGTGTATTGTGTACGCCGTCGTTCTAAACCATGGCAAGGGGAACGTTTTGAATTTCAATTAGTTGTGCCAGAACAATTTCGAGACCTCCTAATGGAGCAATATCATACTTCTAAATACGGAGGCCATCTCGGTTTTGATCGTGTCATTGCGAAAATTACACGCAAATTTACTTGGCCAACTATTTATAAAGACCTCAGGGAATTCATCGACAAATGCATTCCCTGTTCACGGTTTAAACAAGGACCTAACCGGCGCGGGCCGCTGCACCCCGTACCGGCCGTCGCGCCCTTCCACATGTTGGGTGTTGATGTTTTGGGACCCCTGGAAACCACAAATCAGGGCAATAAATATATCGTTTGTTTCGTTGATTATTTCACCAAATGGCCGGAAGCGTACGCGACCAGCGACCAAACGGCAGAAACAATCGTAAAATTAATAACCGACAAAATTGTCCCTCGTCATGGGGTCCCCAAAATTATTTTATCCGACCAAGGTCCTGCTTTTATATCGCAATTATACCGCAATGAACTGCGCGAATTAGGTATTAGAGCTTGGCATAACGCCCCGTACCACCACCAGGCTAATGGACTTGTTGAAAGGTGGATACGAACATTGCAGGGTATGCTAAAACCGTTAGTCGAGCTCCAGCCTAAAGATTGGGATCTAGCCTTAAACGCCGTGCTTTTTGCGTACCGCACCGCAGTACACGCTTCTACGGGCCAAACGCCATTTTTCTTAATGCACGGGCGTGATCCCGATCTCCCAGGCGAGAACAGGCTGTATGACGTTGTAAAGGCCATGGATACTAGTACGTATACTAAGGAACTCATGGACACTTTATCTCGGGCCTGGGAGGAAGCTGCGCGCCATATAAAACTTTCTCAAGCAAAATATAAGGAGTACTTCGACCGCCGCGCTCGTGTCCGTGATTTTCAAATAGGCGATAATGTCCTAATGAAAAAGCGCGAAAAAATGTCTGGAAAAGGAATTACTGGCAAATTTCATCCAGAATTTGAACATTTATATAGAGTCGTCGAAGTTAAGGGCACAAGGCTCAAACTCCTTAGGCTAAACGCGACGCACAAACCCGCTAAGTGGTACGATCGCTCTGAAGTTAAGCATTTCGCCGCATCGCCGGAGGACTATTCTAATTATGAGAAAAAGCTCCGCGCTCGCGATTATAACACTAACGAGCTCGACCACGAATGCGGCGTCTGTAAGGGTTTGTACAGCGCGGACGTAGCCAGTGAGGTATGTATCAGCTGGATAGAGTGTGACTTATGTCTTCGTTGGTATCACTTTCATTGTGTTAATCTGGATTCGGAGCCCGAAGACACCGTCTGGTACTGCCCCGAGTGTACTGAGGCACCCCGTCGTCAAAGTATTCAAAATGCTGTTCAACAAACTAATTAATTACATAAGTCACACTGCATCCGTAGGGTGTTATCCGCCACCGACGGATAACCCCCTACAAGCCGCAGTATTTTCCCCAATAGCACACGAACCACACTCTCGCACCCAGGCGAGAATTCCACTCCACATATGCCATTTCAACATCTTCAGGGTTACTTTTACATTAGTCGTAATTAGTAGTCATAATAGTATTTTAGTCATAATAATTAGTTTTTCCGCTTTAAGCTTCCTTTCGTGTGCTCAACAGCCTTTTACCCTGCCTTCTCCTTATTCGATCTCAACTGTGCCTCAGTACCCTGCTCAATCGTTATTTGCCATATTTCCGCTGTCTTCGCTACTTGCTCAACAGCTATATTTTTGTTCGTTCTACAGCAGAACTTATTTTCATCTTTTTATCAAAGTAACAGTTCACAAGTTCAATGTTATTTACGCCAAATTTTATGTCAATTTTAACGTTCTTTACGTCAATTCTTTCGTTTGCGTTAGTTTCAACTACGTTATAAACTATTTCAAACTTTTCGACAGTTATTTCAACGGTCAACAGTTCATATTCGCAGCAAACCCGAGCGCGAACTATTTTATTTACAAACTTTTGACTTCAATTTGCTATTTTTACGCTCAACAGTCAGCAAAGCAACAACGCAATCACGCCATGGCGGGTCGCCGTCCACCCTCGGACCACCCGTCCCGCTGCGCCGATGTCTGGATACCCAGCATCAGCATTTTTGGACGCCGTTTGGGCCGCTTCCGCATCACCCTGATCGTGGAGAACGCCGCCCTGGTTCAAGTCGCGCTAGATATACTTCAAAACTCGCGTACGAACATTTATTCTTTTGACATTGAAGGCTGCAATATCAGCGAAGAAATGAGCAACACCGTGCGCGACATTATCGCAGCCAACAATCGAGACGACGGCCAGCGTGACCCTCACGATGTGCCGTTCGTCCCCCACGATCCAAACAACTATTTCGACGTCGACTGGCTCGCAAATCACGTCCCAACGCATTACAAGAACCGCGCACGTTTCCTGCAAATCGGCAACACCGAAGGCGTTGTGGTTATCTTCGATTTACTGCGTATCGGACGTCCAGTCCCCGCCGAACTTTATCAGTTTATGTGTGACAATGACAACATTAGATTATGGTGGGCAGCGCCGAGCGACGCAAACATGTGGAACTCTGCATTCCGTGCTTATCAACAGCATTTCCCTGTGGGTTCAGAAACCATTCTGGACGTACAGGGACGAACCGGTCTCCCCCGTGCACTTGGCGACGCGTTAATGAAACTTTTCAACGTCTCAAAAGGGTCAACGCCATTTGGTACTGCGCTTCTCCGCGAATTACGCCCAAACAGAAGACAAGCACCAGGCGAACGACCGCGCCTCGCCCTCACCAACCGCCAGTTTTACGCAAATGTCAGCTACATGGGCAACGACGTACTATTGGCGGACGTGATGCTAGCAGGACTGGTTCGCGAAGGCAGGTTCCATCCCGATCGCACCCCGCGCTTCGTGTGGAACATGTTCCAAGAGATCCACCGCCTCGTTCGTATTGACGAAAACGCCGGCGAATCTAGCCGCTTCGAGGCTTTACAACAACGGGAAGCATCACTCATCCGTCATTTTGTCGACCTGGCAAATGAGGACCCCGACATCCGTAACAACCGCTGGGCAGTTGTTTTCCGACGCGTTGGCGACGAAATCGTACCGGCTCGCATTCGCGGTTCTCTGGCTGAGTTACAAACAGAATTGTGGTCAATCAGCGATCAAGAACGACAACGCGAGCAAGAAAACAGTCTGATGGTCACCTCTCAAAGCCCATACGCACCGACAGAACGATTCCCTGTCGAATTGCTAGAACGTATGCAAGGGTGCCTTCAGTCAAATGAAGCGATACGGCTGGCTCGACCAGAGCGGCCCCACCGCTCTCGCAGTCGCCGCAGACGTCGACAAGATTCACGTACGCCGTCACCCCCAGGCGACACAACACCGGCAACGCTCGAGGAAATGTATGGACCGTTGCCCGAGTCAAGCCAACAACAACTGCCAGCACCCCCACCACCCACTGCGCCAGAACCGTCGCCGCCACAACAGCCACAAGCACATTCGCCGCGACGTTCAACACGCCTTCGATCGGCTGCAGTGATCCCCGGGCGCACAGAAACCGCCACCGATGCTACCGTCCCAAAACGTTCTGTTCAAATTGTCACACCACCCCCAGCAGCGGCAGCCGTTGTCACACGCATGCCCCCGCCCCTGCTCCCAGAACTCGACACTGGGCCAATAAGCACTGGCCGCGGCATTCAACGGCGCCCCAGACCCACCACATCACAAAGCGACAATACTCTATCCTCACTGCTCAGCATACTTGCTACAGGCGGACGAGGTCGCACTGCCCCGAAAAGACCGGCTGCGCAGAGCACCCAGCCTGCGCCCGGCAACCAAAACCGCAAAAGTCCCCGCAAATCTCCCCCACAACGACCTGGCGTACTACACCTCCGGGAACCCCAACAACCGCAAAGTTCCGCGTCAATGGACACGCCATACGAACCACAAGGGTTCGCCGACGCACCGGAGCAACCAATGGTACGACCGTCGGAAGTGGAAATCGAAATTATTCGCGACGACCTAGCAGACAGCACTTCAGGTCAACGTCGCTCCAAACCAACAATCCCAATGGAATGCGAGACACTCGATCTTTTGCGCGAACAATTACTATCAATCCGAGAAGACGTGGCACAAGCGAGAACTGACGACAGACAAGCGAATCGTGCAGCTATCGACAGAGCCACACTACAACTCAACCGGTTAGCCGCAGCATTAGATCCATCTCGCGTCGAAATCACAAGCTCCCCGTTGCGACCGGCAACGGAGCGGAGCACCACACGCAAACGCGATGCGTCATCGTTCGGCAGATCATCCGACGCCAAACGCACTCGTAGCAGCGACGACGACACTCAGATTGCATCCCGCATCTCGAGGGTCGTCATCTCCGAGCCGCAAGCGCCGGCGCCACAGGCACCCGCGCTCCCGGCCCCTACACCTGAGAGTACAACATCAATGCTTATTAACGTCCCCCGGTCCCTATTTAACCACCCACCGTCAGCTATCGACTTTAGACAACAAGACGTCGAACGCCAATGGTTCCCGCCAAACGTCCAAATCTTAGAAGGGGCCGACATCGTGGGACGTGACCCCATCAATTACGAACTACGCCTCCATATCGCGTATTTCAACATCAACAGCGTACCAACGGATACACGCGACCGCTTGCCACAAGACGCGTACGATATGGTACAAAACGCAACGCTAACACTAGTCGACGTGCTATCCGCCAACCTAGAAGAAGTCATGTCAACACGACGCTTCCTCGAGTTGCTACGCCACGGCGAACAGTTATTACGGTACGAACTCTTTGCGGCGTATCCGGGCATTCTCACGTACGAATACGACCGCGTCATCGATTGGATGGCAAGCGAGGTCCGCCGCGTCATTCAAAACCGTTTTCTCAGAATGCGTCGTCGATGGCTCAACCTGCCAATAATCGCCGTGCTCCCAATCGGCCGCGGCCATACACACGACCGCATCCATTATTTCACGCACGGCAACGTCAATCGGCCTATTATCGACGAACTCAATCGTTTTTACTACTCGGACACCGAGTACTGGTCCGAACGTGATCAATTCGACCGCGACATGGCCGAACTCAACCAATTGGTCGCAACAAATTCAGATCAAGTCGATCGCATTGACGAACTCAACGCCGAGTTAGCACCGCGCCGCGCCCAATTGCAGCAAGCTACACGCGCGCAATTTCGCGACGCCGACATTGAGACAATGATCAATTTCGACGAAGACACTCGTCTCAGATCACGTCACGATCGACCATCAGACCCACGGGGCGCACAACCGGTGCCGCCGGTGGACGCTGACTACGAACAACGCTGCGTCATACGCCGAGAAGAGCTAGCTGCGCGAACCGCCGCAGCACGCGCCTCCCGACAGCAACGACGAGTACGCGCAGCTCGAGAACGCGCGCGAGCATCCGTCAGTCAAGGCAGCGCCTCCTCGGCCTCCTGCCGTCAACGCAGTCTATCGCGACAGCGACTTCAGCAACCACCGCGTCAACAACGCGCCCAACAGCAAATTCAACAACAACCAGCACAACAACGCGCTCCTCCTGGACGCCGCCCGCGCCAGGAGGACCGCAGCCCACGACGCCCATCGGCGCATCAACGTCTCAGCGACAATAGACGTCAAAAATAAACATTCAATTACAAACATTCAATTACTTTCACTTGTATGGTTGTGCAACGTTATTTTATTCGATACGTACTTTCATCCACTTTTCTTGAACATTTACAATTATTTCCATGCGCTCCAGCGCTTATTTTGCCTTATTATTGCTCAACCGCGTTATTTTTCGACGTTATTATGATTTTAAAGACTTATTATTTGCCATTTACATCGTTGTTCAATGGGTCTCGACGCCAATGATCGCCCAACAACTTTCAATTATTCTCGAAAAACTCTATATTTTTTTAACGTCAATTTTATTACTTGTTCAACAGTTATTATTTCGTCTCTTATTACGTATGGTTCGTTTCAACTGCTTATTATTTGCCATTATTTCGACTATTTTACGTACTGTCAACACATTCCGAAGATATTATTTTCAACTACATCTCGGGTACTACGTAACTTTATATTACTTGCTTTATTTTCTTCTTCTACGTATACCCCAATCTCTGGCTTAGCTGTCCCTCACCCAAACTACGGCTTAAGCTACCAAATAAACCTAAATTTACTGTAGCTTTGCGTGTCTGTAACCATCAGCGCGCCTCCCTATTTTCAGCTTTCAGCGACAAGGGACGTCGCAGGCTAAGCCAGGGATTGTCGGATATTCCCCGGCGCCCCTACGCCTACGCCGAGGAATATCCGTCGGCGCGCTAAAACCCGGCCCTCGAGCCCCAGAGAGCTCTCGGGCCGACCACAAACCCCCCTTTCAACAACTACAACAACAACAACAATAATAACTTAAACCCCCCATGCCCGCGTCGGTTACTGTAGCGCTATCAGCGCTGTGTAAATCTCGTATTTATAGTGCCGGCACACTGTTCATATTGTAGCGCTCTACGCGCTGTTGTATACGTACACGTGTTTCTCGCCGCACTGGGCATCAGTTATATTTGCACCTCTGATCGATTCTCGTACGCTTCATATTACGCAGTGTAATAACCAATTTATTAATGTGTCAGTGTAGACAGCCGCATCAATTTTAAAAGTTTCGCAAACAGTGAACCGTTGGTTTTACAAAGTTATTATTGATAGCAAAGCGGGGTCGATGACCCGGGAGGTCGAAACTTGTTGTTATTGTTAGCGATTTCAAATTCAAATTTGATTTGTTTTGCGGTTTCAAACTGGTATTCGGGCTAGCGCGCCAAAGGCGCCCAGGCGTGGACTGCCCCGCAGTCCAGCCTGGCTGCCCCCCTTCCATCTAACCCCACAAATGCAGCTATTTTACGAAGTATTTTTAACATCGCTACTCAAGCCGATTCTACGCGTATTTTCACTAGTTTTCAAGTAGAAGATTTAGCGGCTAATAACTAGCCAAGAAACCGTCAGATCAACTTGAAACTTTACATCTAGAAGGTACGAAGAAATTCCTATCTAGTGACATAAAAATTAGTTCGGCCAAGAAGGCCTGTGCCGAGAAAAACATATGCTACTTTACGGACCCTGATTTTCCGTATCTAAAACATTATGAGTGTCTACGGACATGTGTGTCTAAAACAAGTTTGTGTGTGGCTCAAGCCACTTGTACTTGCGTATAAAAAACGCGTGTATTATGATTTTTGTACTTGTTGTATTACGGAGCTGCTTAACCTGCCATAGGGCAAGGCCCGCGCGGCAGGTTCAACGGCTCCTCTATGGTTTTAACCCAATTGCATTCAGGTTTATCGCGTACGATAATACTTAACGGCAATCTAATTCGCGCTCTAGCGCTTAGTTATCTACTGGGTTAAAAGTCCGCGGATAGCGGCATTAATAATAATTTCGGCTTCGGCCTTATCAAATAATTTCGGGTAGTTATTCCCGCTTTTGTTCGGCCAGCTCGGTTCCCCCGGAAGACCGTAGCTGGACCCTTATTACCGTCATTACTGTGTCGTTACTGTATAACTTGTATTATTGCGTTAATAAACAACCAGTATTACTGGTCCCTGTGAACCTGAGTTGAAGGTTATATTTGGTGAATGTTGGACTCGAGTAAAAACACTCACAGCCGGCTCCCCTGTCGAAAATAGGTTCACACAGGCGGAGTTATATCCATGTGTTTCTGTACCCACCCAAAGCAGAAACCCAACAACTTATAAGGCTTACGAGTAGGCATATGCTTACACTTTTTCAACGTTTAGGTTTACATTTAGGGTTATAAACATGCTTAATCTAAACTTACGGCCGTAAAAAATAGCTAACATTATCCACCATTTAAGTCAGCATTTTTACTAGCTTTACTTAAAGGTTTGTACTAGCTTTGTTATAATAGGTCGGAGGTATTCAACAGATATTTTCGTTTATAGAAACCAACAGTGATTTTTGGAGTCTGTGTTTCTTAAAGCTTGCAAAGAGGCAGTTAAGTTGTCAATTTATCGATAATTTCGATTTGTAATTTATAAATCTCTTTCTTGACATAAAGTCTGAAATCTACTTAAGGAAGACGTCGACTTAAGTATGTTTATGCAACACAGCCAGTGTTTCATAATACTATCTATTGATCTTATCGGCGGTAATTGCCAACCTACAGCACTTTGATATACATTGTTACAGCAATGTCCCGAATACGAGTGTGTTAATAATTGGGGGACGCCCTTTTGAGTCCCAATCACAGACACTCACACAACCGGTGTAAACTTTTGTGGCCAATGAATAGCATAGGGGCGTAACGTCGCACGGTCAACACTCGTGAGTGCTTTCCAAAAATGTACCCAGAATTTGATTAAAAACACCTAAGAGCGTATTCCGTGGGTTACCAAAAAGACTCTCTATACACCTATAAAATGTTCAAATACCCTACAAAAAATCCACTGATTATGAGTAAATTTCGTTGAAAATTCGTAGTCACTACTTGTACCAAACATCACGTACCACTACTAAGGCCACACAGGCCACCAACTACTATTACACACAACAACGAACAAAACTATTATACCAATAGGCAATGAATGAGTGCAACGGTAATGTGTCCTTAAGGACAACCAAACTCTGCTATTTTCTATAAACTACTTATATGCGGTCAATACTTCCGTAGGCACAAAAACACTGAAGTTTGCAAATGCAAGGTAATTCACAACCAGGGCTTCACCGAAATCAAGACTTAGACCGCAAATTATCTACACAAAACTTCAATACTTTCCACAGAGCTCTAAAGCAGTTCCGAACACTAGCACACTTGTGCTATAACCAAGCGAATAAAGCCAAATAAACTCAGAAGCTAATATAATTAAAGGGTAGCATGAACTTTATACACTTGAACAACACTTTAAAGAATTTTTGGAACTTGAAAGATTAATTTAATTTATAAATCTTATGGTTTTTTAATAGATTTCTAGTAAAAATTTACCACAAAATTAGACAACAAAAACTTATTTTGACTTAAACCTGGGTTTTTTAGAACAAATTTTGAAATTAAAATTTGAAGTAAATTCTCCGAATTATATATTTTGATCAAAATCCCAAGTTTCGAAACCAATACTGATCTTTAAAAGTGCTTAAAAGTCAAAAAATCCCATGTTTTGTCGAAAATCCGAAAAATTCAAAACAAAATTTTCGCTAAAATTTACAAAATTTAGCTACAAACTAAGCTCTAACTAGCATCTATAAATTACAAAACAAAATTATTCCGCACATTTGAGTTACTCCACGAACTTCCAATATTTTGACTTTCTTGAGTTGTTTCACGGGTCTTGTAATTCTCAGAATTATTCTATTTGACAAATTCAGAAAAGGGATCAAATTGTCTGCGAAAAAAATTTTCCATCCAAAATAGCGGGTGATATCTGGGTTCAATACGGAGACACGCCTAAATGCGGGACAGCACATACTTCCGAAATAATGTTTAACTTAATTTAATAAATAGAAAATTTAGTTTCCGACTACCCCGCAAAAATTACATACAATACAAGTAAAATAATTCGCAAAATTCGTAATAAATGCCGAAGTTACACTATTTTTCAACAAGCCTGGCTGGTAGACTCAGCAACCAAGGAGGCAAAAAATGGAAATTAAGGGGTCCGAACTAAAAATTATACGTGCAAAAATTGTCAATATTCTGCAAAACAACAGCGTAACACAGAAATTTATTCCCAAATTAAAAAAGGTTGGGCTAGATCGCGATTTAGTTTAACCATACTTGAGGAATTAGTACGTCTCCTTTCACATAGCCGTGATTCAATCAGTGTGCCATGTGTCTTACGGATGCCGTTCATGAGGTTCAAACAACAATAATTACAACTGTTTAACAATACACACTTTTCACAATTAAACATGAAAACTATAGATACACTCATATGTAATTAAATATAAGCATTGGTTTAAACGTAAGCTTGTACAGCTACTAAGAACGCATTATATACACTGGTATATATACATACATCTAAACGCACATACATATTCTCATGCAACATTATTTCACCACACGCACATCATAAATATCTATACATACATACATGCAACCCACACATCTCTACATAACACACACTGAACAAACAATATATGCACTTAAAATTTACAGGAAAATTAAAAATGAAAAAAATTTTAATGAAAGGGGAAACCCCCCAAAATAAAAAAACTAAACATGAAAAACTTTAAAACGTGGGGGTACGCAGAGTAAAATTAATACTCCAAGTTATAATCGTCCAAAATAAGTGGTAAGGGGGTAGTAATTAAAAATTTATACCCCTTACTAATTTTTTCAAACCCCCATGTAACAGGGGCTTCCCATTTTGCAACGTGGAAAACATATGACCAGGAGCGCAGCGCAGCCATTCCTGCATGACTGCTAGGAATTCCGCTGGTTTGGCAGGAAAAATCACGAGCGTAATTATGGCTGGAAAAACTGAAAAAATACAAATTCAGACGCCTGACAGAGTATTCCTATTTCGGTGGGGAAAGTTAGAGGTTCATAGGCGAGGTGCGGAAACCAGAAAAAGTGGAAAAGTTAAACGAACAGATTTTCTCTAGGTCTGGTAGGGTATGAATGGTTGATTGCTTTGGCTGAAAAATTGGGATGTGTGGTTCGATATCGAAAACGGGAAAAGTGGTTAAGTGGACAATTCAAGCGTAGGCAAATGATACCTTTGGGTTTGTAGGTGAAAGTTGAAGGTGTAATTAAGTTTCGGAAAACGAAAAAAGCGGAAAAGTTACGTACGTATAAACTTTGTCAAGGTCTGATAAGGAAGTAACAGTTTAGTTGCTATGGCTCGAAAATTAGAATGTGTGGTTCGGTTCGGAAAACGGGAAAAATGGAATATTTGAACACTTGTTTTCACTTGGATTGGCACGGAAAATCTGAAGCATAGGTTTTGTTTGGAAAATGGGACAAAAGGAAAATTGAAACGCCCAGATTTTTTTCTTGGTTGGTTGGAAAAGTCTGAAGCGAAGGTCAAAAAAGTAGCAAATTTAAACGCCTGGATTTTCTCTTGGTTGGTTCGAAAAATCTAAAACGAAGGTTTTGTTTGGAAAACGAAAAAGTGAAAAATTTAAAACGTATAGGTTTTCCTTGGTTAGATAAAAAATTCTGAAGCGTAGGTTTTGTTTAGAAAGCGGAAAAAGTAGAAAATTTAAATGCCTAAATTTTCCGAGCCAAAATTATCTTTGGGCTCGTTCCTACCAAACCAGCGCAATTCCTAGCCGTCATACAGAGGTGGCTACGTTTCATATTTTTCGTACCAAACCAAAAACTTAAGCGTAAATTTTCCGTTTTCCAAACAAATTTACTCTTCAAATTTTAGCTACAAAACCTGAGCATATCTAGGAGTTTGAATTCCGGCAATTTTGTAGTTTTCTCTTGCCACTACGCAAATGTGGGGGTTTTCCAGATTTAAAACTAGTTTCTTGCGCGGAAATTTTTTCGTCTCTTTTGCGTTATATTTCTGCGGGGGGTTGCCACCTTTCTTCTCTCCCTGCGATTTAAACGAATACTAAGCAGGATGGGGGCTGCCGCCTCTTAAGTCGCCAGCACTAAGCATTTATTGAAACCGCTGAAATTACTAAAATAGTTTTGAACAGTTTAGAGCTTCAGTATCAAAACCGCATAGTGCGGGCGGCTTGGTTGGCGGCGGAACGCCAACCTGCTTAATAGTATCTCTTCAAATCACCGGGAGGTCCTACAATTTCTCTTAAAAAAACGTGAAAGACTGTGGCGGGGGGGGGCAGTTTTTCATTGCGGGGGGAAGGGGGGCGCATCTCCTTATCCTGTTTATTATCCCTTCAAATTGCAGGGGGACCCAACTTGCCTACTTCAGGCTTTCCCTACTAACCCAGGGAAAATCATAGGCGTTTAAATATTTCGCTTTTCACGTTTTAAAAACAAAATCTTCTTTCAGACTTTCCCTACCTAACCAGGGAAAACCTATACGTTTAAAATTTTACACTTTTCCCGTTTTCCAAACAAATCTTATGCTTTCTATTTTCCCTACCAACCCAGAGATAATCTAAGCGTTCAAACTTTCCACTTTTCCCGTTTTCCAAGCAAACTTTGTTACAGATTTTTCCTACTGAACCAGGAAATATCTAGAATTAGAAATTTTTCACTTATTGCAGTTTTCCCAGCCAAACTTTATGCTGGTAATTTTTCCTAACAAAACAGCAGAATTCCTAGCCGTTACAGGAGTGGCTGCGCTGCGCCTGGTCATAAGCTCTCCACCTTGAAAAACGGGAAGCCCCTGTGCTACGCATGGGCCTCCTTAATTAAACCAAACGAAAGACTAACAGACAGGGCAATCAACAAAAATGCTTCGAAACAAATTAGTTCTGCCCCAAAGAAAGAATATAAATAGAAATGTAATTGAGTCCAACTAACGTAGGGTAGTTTAACAAAACAGTCCGTAACCGAATAACAGGAGATACTTTCTGGTTAGGCAAAATAAATATGTGTCCCATATTATTCAAGTCACTAAAGTATGCTGACGTCAATCAGCGTATTTATTTTTTCCGCCTATCAGCATTCAAACTTAAAAAATGAAAGTAAAACTGTTCTATCGTTCGCGATTGGCTGCTGATTTTTGCCCATGACCAAACAAACACAAACATTGGCTTGTTCGAAATATTCTTTCTGCCTAAAAGTTCGATCTTTGTCAGTCTCAAATGAATATTCGAAAGTCTGTAAACTTGAAGTTATGTTGCATATTTATAATTTTTTTATTTTTTACCTGTCATTATACCCGTTGTGGCAGAAATGAATGATTGACATTTAATCTGTTTATTTCAAGCATTTATGCATGAAAACAGCTTTTAAACATTTTTACCGTGACAATCACGCAACAGTTTTTATATTTGCTAGAATTCAACAAAATCGTTTGCAAATATATATATTTCGCAGCTGACTGCTTGTAGCAAAGTTTGAAAATTTAATGGTGAAGTATAGAAAAAATGGTACAAATGAAACTAAATACAGTTGCACCAAATCTTAAATTTGTATCCAAGTGTGATAATTAAAAATACTTTCAAGATTTTGACCCATAGCCTTGTTGTCCGATGTGTGAAATGGGGCCGTGACAGTAGTATAAACCTATTACTAAGCCTAAAAGCCTAAACCTACGCCTACGCCTTAGCCTAATCTAAAGATTAAGGTTACTCTACAGCAGTTCCATAAACGTTGCTCCCCTGATCTTTACATGTGCCTCCTTGCCAACGCTAGCGTACTGAGTCAAAACTTCACTAATATGTCTAGGCAACCCGATGTTAAACGTTATCGTACACCAATCTAGTCCCACTAGCGTTGTGCACCGACCAAGAATCGGCCTGCCGGTCAGTAATTGCTTATCACAAAAAAAGCTAAATACATCGTAACATCATTAATTTAATATATATTTTTAATAATGTTTAGATTTCGATTCTAAAACTTCAAGTGGAAATGCGAAATGTTGCCGAATGTCATCATTTATGGTCAATGTTAAGGTTGAATCACTCGCTGAAACATTTTATAGCTAGGTTCAAATAAATGAAGTTAGTTTAGGATTAATTCTTGTTTGTTTGTGATAGCTACGACTTGTGTGTAAGTACAGCTTGAGAATGGCTTAATGTGTAAGGAAAAACGGGCCGAGTTGACACCGGAAGCCCTACTCCCCGGGCTACGCCCTTGGTTCTTGTATATAAATGAATTTTACTAGGTTGCCGACACCTCCCTGGCTACGCCTCTGTATATTCCGTGACATACGTAGGCGTGTTTTGATCAATGGTTTGCATACTGAAGCGAACCGAATAAGAGGGGTAATAAGAGGGGCGTCCACTTTGAGTTCCAATCAATAAGAAATCGTTTCCGTAATAAGAGTCCCAAAACCCAAATTAGTGTCCATAAATGTCAATTTTAATTACAGTGCATAAATGAGTAGAAACAAAAAAAGTTGAGTTCGAAACTTTAAAGCATACTTAAGATTTAAAAGTACATTCCTAAGTACAACCGTGCATTATCGCTCAATGTTGTGATACAAGACAGATAACGTTTAACTTAATGGATAATTGCAGTACCAGATATATTATTATTAACGAAGTGCGGTGGAGGGGTTAAAAAGAAGTATCAGTCCGTAGCCGAATAAAAAGGGTGCTCTCAGGAGAGGTCGTTTTTGTAGATAGTGAGCATAACAACCGAAACGGAACACTGATATTGAAGTATAAAAGGTTAAAAGATTTCTGTCGACACAATTGAGCAGTGCAAATATTCACAGAGCTTTCTAATATTTGTAAGAATAAAATGGTGGATGCATCGAAATTTTTATATTTTGGATGAATTTCGTAATTTTTATTTCATTTCGAACAATTGCAACATCTTTGTAATGAAAAATTGCTAAATATATACAACGTAAAAAACAACAAAATTTCAGTTATTTCTATAACAAAAACGGACACTGACTTTTACCGCATACGGATATCCGGTTATACCCTGATATACAATATATATATTACACGACCTAAACATTAAATATAAATACGTACTATTTAAGGTAAAGCCGTCACAAATTACCAAACACTATATAACGCTCAAAACCCTCCTATTTTTCCGTTCGTACTAGACGAAATGTCAAATATTGCAACTGTCAGAACTTGCACAACCCCAACGGGGGGGGGGGGGGGCAAGACTTGGAAGTAGCTAGGCAGTAATGTGACAGTTTTCAATATTATGTTTCCAACGACTCGATGTTTTCCTCAAATTTTCTTCGTTTGTGTTACGTCATTGGACAGTTTGTTTGCGTTTCACCTGTCAAAATACTAACCGAAAACAAGTATAGCGTTAGTTTGACAGCAGCGTACGGTCGGAGGTGTGCGTTGCCTGTGGCTTCGGTTGAAAATCGACCTCTGGCTCCGGTAGAAGTGATTCGTGTACGGTTTATATTTAACCTACAAATACATTAATTAACAGAAACAGCTTACAGCATTTGAAGTTGAGAGCCTTTCAAGTTGTATTTCAAGAAAACCGCAACACGACAATCAATACGGCAAAAACGAATGAAATGTTTTATTTTTCTGCCAATACAAATTTAAGCATTTAAGCTGATGTTTCCAGGGCAGTGCTTTCCAAAATTTCATAGAACAAGTGAAATGTCTTGTAAAACACATTTAGTATAAACATCGGCCATTGTAGTAAATCGGTATTGTTTGTAGAAAATCTGTGAGTTGCTCCGTCAAATCTCAGCAACGATTTGTTTAGGAATAAAAATAAAGAAGCGACGAAAAAGCCATTCGGTATTCCCTGTATTTGCTATTGAATATTTCCTATACAAATGCTAATTTATGATGAACTTTTAATAATTTTCTGAATTCATTCATAAGTCGTTTTAATGACATCAAAATTGAACCGTAATTTGGCTTTGGAATTTGTTTTACTTGGCAAAAGTTTTTCGTTCATATTTGATTACGTGTCACTTTTTTAAATTAGCTATGTCATTAAAAATTGTTGCTAACAATTTTCGAAACATTCTAGAAATATTATGGGGGTTTTATTTGCTAGTATAACATTAATTTGAGGAAACATTCTTAGCTTTTATTAATAGCAAAACTGTTGTAATTTTTCTTTCATCTTGACATTTCCGAAATGTAATTCTGATTACACACTTTCGATCTTATGTTACATACCCGAAATATATACAAGGCGAGGGCTATAAAGGCCAAAACCACAAACATTATTGACGATAACTACTACTTTTTTGTTAATAAATCTTATCTGGTTTCACGGATACTACAATCACTTCCGACACTTTTCTGTTAAATGCCGACCACTTGGCGTTTGCCCAAAAATGGTTAAACATTTTATATATTTGAACTTCTCACCACACCCTCTTATGATTTTAAATGGTCCTTAACCTGGGGCCGGAATTTTTTGTCAAAGAGTTAAACGATATAGTAAATGATTAGACACAGCTCTCAAAACTGAGGCGAATGACGCTATTTTTATCGTTATCCGAACACTAGTTAACGAGCTTTGAATGTTCAAATGCGCTGATGCAGCTAGCAACACAAACCCGTGCAGTAACAAGAACACGGCGCTGTGAACATGATCATATAAATAGAGTTTGGATGAGTTTTACAAATTCAAAGATATAGACCATTTTCAGCCGTCAGATTATTAAACTGAAGCAAGATGTGGGTTAACCGTTTATTTGTCTTGTATCAAGAGTTTGAGCTATAACGTAGGTTATATTTAGAAATGTACTTTAAGCATTATTTGATCATGGAGTCATTTATGCGCTGTAGTTTGGGATAATTGACAATATGGACTCTATTATAAGAATTCAGGGACTCTATCCGATGAGGACTCTTATTAGGGATACGGACTCCTATTAATTGGGTCTCAAAATGGGGTTTAAAAGTGTGTAAAAGTTTAATTCGGTTTTATATGCAGTAAATATTAAAAATCAATGTGTCCAAAAATTTGAAGCGATTCTGTGTACCCAAAAAACCGACCAAAACATTGGTTTTTAAGATAGAATTGGCGGATCTTTAACGATGGTTCAATATTACGCTATTAAGGTAGCATCCAAACCTGATGCTAATCTTTTGAGTTAGGGGCGCGGCTTCTGTGCCCTCTTGTTTAATGGCACTACTTGCAACTATATATATTTGTTTTTATTTTGAATTTTCAATTTGAAAATATATTGTTTTTCAGCGACCTGATACGTATATTTTGTTTCTTCGCAGACGGCAAATGTCACAGATGTTTTTCATTCTGAGTCTACTCCGGATATTGCACATTAGACATCTGTCTGTCGTTTTGGCTTCATATCATACGCTTTTAATAAGTTCGCTAGGCGTAGGCGCGTAATTCTTGAAAGAAGTATTTATTCAATCATCAGCCAATGAGAAAGCGGCTGCAATAAATTCAGTGAACTTCATGGTTATTCACACAAGTGAACTAAATTGCTAGCTATAATTTTTTATAAATTATTTGCAGTTGCAAGTTTTTCGAACGGATTTTGGACAAAACTTGCAAGGCAGGTTGCAAAACGTGCACGTATGAATAGGACATGACAACATTTGATAACACATGATGATAAGTATACTGTAAACACAACAGAGCTGTAAAAATATCGAAAAAGGTGCATATGCCAGCTGAGGTCGCAAACACTTGTGGGGTTGAGTGGGTTACATGGTGCAGTGGTAGAGCGCTTGCCTCCGAATCCTAAGGCCGTTAGTTCGAAACCACTAAAAACCCACTTTTCCAGCTGCTTAGTTAAAAGCTCTGAAATCCCGGTTTCTACCTAGACTGACATGGTGGCTACGCGTTCCTAAATAGACTGACAAACTAAATGTGCTGCCATCAAAACGCTTTTTAAAAACAAATAGAATAAAAGAAAACTAAAGAAACAAAGATTAAGATTCAATAAGCTATTGTCACATTGTTTGAATGAACTTTACTCTAAAACAAAGACCATATACAGGCATTTGTTCATGTTCAATTAATCTAAAATTGATTGAAACCACAAGACTCGAAGGCAAGTTGTAGCGCACTGTCCCGTGTATTCATTATTCATTCGAACTGTTGATAGATAGCGTGTAAGCATTCACTAACGACGTGCGCAGAATCAATTACTTTCAAACGCCATGATGACTTTTGTTAGCTCACTCTTTCCCGCACGTATATTTTCTATTTCATCTGCAATTCAATTTCAAGCTAAAATTCGAAAGGTTTCGTTTTTATATCGCCTGGAAAACAGCCAAACAAACCCGAGACGTTCAGTTTATAGCGTTCATTTCGTAAAGATTCTGTTTTAATTTCACTCTGTTTTCACAAAAAACCATATATTGATTTTTACAGTTACACCACTGTTTATAAAGCATAATTCTGTTGGTATGAATTCGCCACCGCAAAGTCTTTCCAATACAAATTTTTTATTTTCGCTTTTCGGGTTTCCACTTTGTTACTGATTTCGAGGTCTATACTCAGAGAATTGAGCTAAACCTACAACCGATGCAGATCCGGGTGTAAGGCGGAATCGGGCGGCAAGACGCGTTTTAGTATATTGACTGAATTTTATCAATAAATGAGACTTTGTAGCTTCATCGCAAGTTGTAGATGTAATGTTTTTGCTTAAAGTAAAGATCAGTGGCGAAACGTTTTTCTGTGGGGCTGCAATAGGGTAAGCTTAAGTTTAGACTATTTTTTGTTTAGGCTTAAGCTTTAAAGTTTAAGGTCACTCTTACGCTTAGACTTACCCTTAAAATATGGTTATAACGGCCTTGTTCTATACAGGGGGCATGATGTTTCACGAAATGCAATCCTGAAAACACCCACTCCGCCGCCGCCGCCCCGATATTAACATGAATTGTTCTAAGTTTCACACTCGTCGTAAATAAAATGACGGGTTGTTTCTAAATAGAAGTAAGTTACGTCATAATTTTCTACTTGCACTATTTAATAGGTGACATGAGGGATGGGATTTTATAATGAATGACGTATGAAAATGAGTCAAATTTCTATTTTCATTATTTTCACTAATGGTGTTTAATGCTGAAATATTGTTATTATTGGTAGCTAAGTAATTTTTAAGCACATAAAATAACTGTGAACAATTATAACTTTTAACTACTGCTATTATGAATGGCAATTGTTGATCTTGCACCCGTAGCCAGATAAATTCCAAGGGGGGGGGCGCTGAGTCTACTACAAATATTTTGCCTCAACGCTTGCGTCATGTTCAATCCTCGGATGGCCCGCTTGAAAATATTTGTTCATCCAAGCAACTTGAGAGATGGCTACATGGCTGGAAATACGCAAAATAGGTGATTTTTCTATTATTACCACTGTTACATTAATGATAACAAACCATATTCGGAATAAATAACAAGTATTCGCTGTTGAATTTTTACTTAACCCCTTCTTACACTGAGTTGCTTATAAGCAACTAAGCGCAGTGTATATACGTTAAATATGTATATCGCACTGTGTTTAACAATTGCAACACGTATACATAGTACTATATCACCACAAGACGTGAGAGCCCCCTTGGGCTCGAGCGTCAAGCTCCTATAGCTGAGTGGTGATGGTATACGCCTCCCACTCTCAGGGGAAAGAGAAAATATTCATGTGAGAAAGGGTTAAAATGCCGAATAAGTTTTTGAGACGTTCCCAAATATGATAAAACCATTCTGGGTATGTTCGTAGTAAGGATTTCGGAATGGGGGGGGCGGCTACATTCTATCAAGATTTCTAAGGAGGGTTGTTGTGTTGCAACCTAAAACCGTGTTTAAAAACCCAGTACATAAAATGCAGAGAGGGGTTTACACATATAAGTGATTCAGTTACGAACATATTTTAAAGCCAGAAGCTTGAAGCCCCGTTCACACGTGCAAAATTTCTCAGTCAAGACTCGCAGCTGCAATTTGCACGTGCAAGTTTATGCCATAGAGAGCTTACATGTGCATGTTGCCCATGTATGTTTTACAGCGTGAACTTTCCATTACAACTTGCAGCTCCGAGTTTAAATGCAAAAATTTGGGCGTGCAAATTGCAGCTGCGATTCCTCGCACCAAAAACATGCACGTGTCCATGGGGTTTATAACGCAATTTATCAACAACACTTTTACACATTGCTAAAAATTAGCAAATCTAACATCAGTTAATGATTTGATTTTGTTTCACCTCCGGCTCCCTGCTCTGGCAAATTTTAGTAATCTGCTCCAAAATTTTTCATTTCCATTTGCACTCTACTATCTAAGCTTCAATTTATATAGATATATTTTTACAGGAATGGTGAATAAAGACAAACACCAATAATATCCCACGTCCAATTGTACTTTTCGCTTATATATTTGATTTCCAAGTTTTGTCTTATCGAATCTTTATTGAATACTGTAGGAGTACCATTGAAAGAAAGAACTTGTAAGGTCTGCATCTCTGCGAAAATAGTAATTTTAATTTCAGAAATCATATTATGATCAAATTTTATAATTCGTCATCGACGCATACAAGGAGAGAAACTGAAGAGATATATTCTTTCTCGAAATTTGTTTTGGGAGACAAGAAACATTTGCCTCACAATTTGGAATATATAATCTTTTGGATTCAAGACCGAAAATTGTTTTAAATTTACACCCTGTTGAAATGAAATCGTGGCTACACCCATGTAAGGCGTCCCACGTTTGGTTTAAGGCGTGGGTAAAACTAAATGGCTGGTTTTCCGAAATTTTACTTTACCCCTTCTCACAGAGTTGACTATGGGAAACTCAGCGCAGCGTATATATGTTTGTATCGAACAGTGTTTAACAATTGCAACATGTATACATAGTATTAAATCACCACAAGACGTGAGAGTCCCTTCGGGCTTGAGCGTCAAGCTGCTATAGCTGAGAGATGATGGTAACGCCTCCCACTTTAGTCACTGGAGTTCGAATCCTGGCATAAAAGTAGGTCTCAGGGGAAATAGAAAACATTCATGTGGTAAAGGGTTAAGTATTTATTTAAGTTATGCTGTCGTAATTACTTAATTAGCCAATTTAAGTAAATAGTTAACTTTTTGGACAAAAACAAATAAACACCAAAATTGAACTAGTGTCATAACCAGTAAGCGTTAATCTTCCTCTATATTAAGCGGCACGATTAGTCTACAATCACAGTTAGGTATACCAAAGTAAAACACCTAAACTGATAGTCTGTAACATATTTACTTAACTTAAGTAACGCTTTTCGAAACTGTAATTGGCTAAGTAAACGCTTAGGACATACTTAAGTATGAAGTCGTACTTAGTAAGGTTTCAGTTACCCCTACCATTATCAATTTGCAATATTTCAAAAATTTCAGACAGGATAGGAGTTTCCTAGAATTTTAATTCAAATAATACCATACATTGCTGCAGATAGTTACGTCGAACGCTTAAACTTTCAAATATTTTAATTCTCCTAGTTTGCCTCTGGGTATAAACGTTCAATGCTTAAAATTCAATATTTAACTTTACAAATTAGAACACATTCGTTTGAAAGTCAATTTACAGTGTACACGATGTAGCAAAGAATTACAGAGTGAACCGAAATGTAAACAAGAAATACGGCCATGTTTTCTGGAATAAATTTCGGCAGAAATGTTTTAAGGTTACAAATTCGCAACCACGTTGAGTATAGTCTTTCTGTGAAATGTTACATTTCCGCCGGATGGTCATGGATGAAAAAAATTCCCAATGTATCTGAGTTTAGTTGTGTTCCTGATACAAGAATTTTGGCAAAACTTGCGTCGTTGAAACTGCTAAATTTTGAAGCTATTTTCAAATAAAACCTCGAGTTCAATAATTTGAGATTAGCCAAAGCACTATGCCAAATATATATTAACGAAACTGTAAATATGTAATTAAATCGCGAATATAATCTGGTTTCAAATTTGAGATATTTAAGATAAAGCGTTATAACATAAAAACTAAAGCTAAAAATATTAATTAGGCGAATACTTTGTTATAACCAGAACAGTAAATTTGAATTAAACTGCTGCGTCTTCTGACTACTATTATTAGTTTCAAACAAATTATAAAGTAACACGTATACAATTTGTTTTTTGTTTTCTTGTTCAACTAACAATGGTAGCGGTGAATTTATATAAAAAACCTGGGGTCATGTTAACCCTTTCTCCCATGAATATTTTCAATTTCATATGAGATGTAATTTCAAGGTAAGATTCGATCTGCAGTCTCACGGGTGGGAGGCGTTTACGATGGCCACTGAGCTATAGGAGCTTGACGCTCGAGCCCGAGTAGGCTCTCACGTCTTGTGGATATTTTGCACTGCGCGTGTATGCTATAAATGTTAAACACTGCTCACAGTGTGTGCATTGCTCTTACATTATTGTATTTAGTTGCTCATAGTATACTCTATGAGTGAAAGGGTGGGAGGCGTTTACGATGGCCACTAAGCTATTGGAGCTTGACACTCCAGCCCAAGTAGGCTTTCACGTCTTGCAGAGATTTTGGACTGCGCGTTTATGCTATAAATGTTAAACACTGCTCCCAGAGTGTGTATTGATTGCTCTTACATTATTTTATTTAGTTCCTCATAGTATACTCTATGAATGAAAGGATTATAGATACTAAGTAAGAATTTTTTCATTAACCCTTTCTCAAATGAATATTTTCAATTTCATATGAGATGTAATGTCAGTCACACGTTACTAAAAGCACTCAGCGCACGAGCAACGTCCTACAGTATAGTTAGCTAAATAAATCTCCGCCGCTACTTGAACTATAAAAACGTACATTTCGATACCGTTGTTCTGAGGGAAAAATGTCCGCATAACTATCAATATTTCTAATGTATGTCCGGTACAGTGTTTTTATGCGACTTATACAATAATAAATTTTTCAAATTGATTAAAGTTGCATTATGTTTTAGCCGACGTAAAACGCATCTTTGGTGCTCTAAATTGAGATGTCAGCATTTAAGATAAATCCAAAACATTACTGTAGCCAAGTGCATTAGAAATTCGATCATTTTTGAGGCCTGACGCCAAATATGCCCCAGTCCAGCTCAGAACTGAACATTTGCAAACATTTTAAATGATTTCGCGAATATTAGCTACTTTTAAAATTTGTGGCATATGTAAGAACTAACATTTAAAACTTTAGCTAGCTACACCGTTATTGCCACATAAATTTTGTCCGCACACCGTTGCGCTGAACTCATAAATGTCCGCTTATTAGCTATGTCGCCAGTGGACAAAACGTAGGACTGATACACGGTATGAACGTCCATACCGTTCCAGCAGAACAGAGTGGACTTTATTTGTGCGCAACCTACAAACGGTAACGTGTGAGTGACATAATTTCAAGGTAAGATTCGATCTCCAGTCTCACGGGTGGGAGGCGTTTACTATGACCACTGAGCTATAGGAGCTTGACGCTCGAGCCCGAGTAGGCTCTCACGTCTTGTGGAGATTTTGCACTGCGCGTGTATGTTATAAATGTTAGCGCGTGTATGTTATAAATGTTAAACACTGCTCACAGTGTGTGTATTGCTCTTACATTATTGTATTTAGTTGCTCATAGTATACTCTATGAGTGAAAGGGTTAATTATGGTGGTCTGCTCACAAAGCGTATACCTATGCTTAAGCTTAAACCAAATCTTAGGCGTAAACTTAAAAGCCTAGACTATGTCCTATTATCTTAAGTACGTAAACTGGCCAATGTATAGAACATTGCCGTCACAGTAGTATAAGCATATTCCTAAGCGTAAGCCTAAGCCAAAGCAAAAAATAGTTTATAGTTTAAGCTCATTCTATTGCAGTCACACAGAAAAACGTTCCGCCGCTACTCTTTACATAAGCCAACGTTCTTGTCACACGACCATAACGAGACAAAAAGAATTATTAGCATTACAATTATAGGTAGTTAATCTAAAGCCTGTAAATTTGCCTTTTTCATTATGGAAAAAATTTCGGCCCAAAAGCTTGGGATTTGCAAGTCGAGGTTTGAGTAAACGTACAATGAGTTATATAATACGACTCCGTTAATCGGTATGTTTACTGTAAACAATTGACTTTGAAAACAGACCAGGGAATTCTTGACGCCCCTTAAAGTAACATGGGCCGATTTTTTTAGTATAATCTTGCAAATAACAACATGCTCAAGTGTTAAAAGCATATTACAAAAGTATAATGAACAGAACCACAGAAAGTGGTTGGTGTAAAGGTGTATGGTAGACGTAAACGGGAACTGAAGTGAAAAACAAAGAACAGCTTGCAACAGCGAGTCAAAACATAAATCAGTCACCCGCTATTTTTCGGCTCACTACAGTAAATATTTTTTAATTTTGTTGTTTTTTTGCGTAATCCAACATTTTCAGCTGTGCAAACGCTTAATACGTTTTGAACTCAACTTCTGTTCAATGTAACTGTGACACTGCAAATCCTGCGAGCAGATTTTGTTTGCCGAGCACAATCCCATAAGTTTGGGATCAGCCAGCTGCCAGATGCTATTTTTAGACATCTGACACATAGTAGTGTGTACCCTATGTTTATCATGAGTTATGAATTGTAGATATATATTTATGTATGTATGTATATATACAAGCTTTGTGCAACTACCACTTTTTCTACTGGCTGGCCGGCCGGCGGCCAACGGGACGTTTGACTATTAAGCCGGCTTGTAGGTCATTGGCCGCCCGTCGGAACAACAATAATATATACTAAGCAAAATAGTCATGCGATTCTCTTAGTATTATTTTGACACGGGACCAATATATATTGACGTCTTTGCATTTATTAAAGTACGAGTTGGTGTTTTTTTAATTTTTCCGTATTTTTCGGGTAAAAACAAAAATATTTTTTTTGCCAGATGGTTCAACTTTGTCGTAATAATGCAACACTGTTTTAATATATACGTATGTTCCTAAGATATAACCAAGAGATCCGCTTTCGATTGTTTTGTTATTATGCATGCACGCATAAACAGATTAATTCGCCGAAAATATTTATTTAACATAAACACGACTTTTTGCCATTTGATTAAGTTGAGATTAAGTTTTAAACTAAACAGCGAGCTCTAGACAATGGGCTTATGGTTGTCTTTTGATTATAGTTGCTTATTCTGATCACATTTGCTATACGCAGTCAGCGTCTTTATTAAAAATGTTTTCGTAGCTTGGAGAGTGAGATGGGGCCGAGGTTCGGCAAACTACTGAATTCTTTCACTAAGCTCCAGAATTCAGCACATATTTTGCATTAAATTCACGTTGCTACTGTCTAAAATTTCTGATGCACACCTCTCGGAATAAAGTTTGTTTGAGAAACTATTACTAACTGGTGATTTAGTGTTTTACACACTAATGAGAATAGCGTTTCATGCGAGTGAATAAACTACGAACAGTTTGTACCAGGCGCGGTGCTTGGCAACTTTGCAAATGTTTTAAAATGAAAGCTTAATCTTGTAAACGATCGTGAGGATTAAATTATTCCTGCAATCATTTCAATACTTTGCAATATTCGAGGTCAAACTTGGGCCAGGTTGGCTGGAAACAAATTTTGAAACTTTTGTCGGTAAATGGATCACAAAAAGCACACTGGCTTTGGCCCATGTTACTTTTAGGGGCGTCCAGGTTTCTGGTGTGTCTATAAAAGAGTAGGTTTAGATTTAAAATTTATCTTTTTTAATTTATAAGTTTTAAAAAGTAAAGCTTCAGTTCGATAACGTATACTTTTGTACTATGCAATTATTAGTTGGTTAGTTTATGAGTTGAAATTTTGCCGAACCAGCATGCGTTCAATCTTCTGGTCCACGCGAATATTAAGGGCGGAACGTTTTTATTGGGACTGGAATAAAGGAAGATTAAGCGTTAGACTAATCTTTTTGTTTCGCTTAGGTTTATGCCGAGGTATAAGCTCATTCTTATGCTTGGACTGAGGCTTAGGTTTTGACTTAGAAATAATGAATTGCGCTGAAGACAAAAAATTGCCGAAATCGCATTGCGAATGAGTTTTATCGAGATCCTTCGAGTTTTATCGAAATCCTTCAGGTGACCAGATGATCCCTGAGTGGTAGATAGGCTGGTGGCCGCGGCGCTGACTTCCCTCTTTTGAATCATTTGCCTGTAAATAATAACAAAAACATTTGTATGCCCCTCGTGAACATTTTTAGCCTCTCCCTCCGTCGCAAAGCGAGCTAGATACAGGCCTGGACAGATCATGGCGTAAATTCATATTGTGAAGTTTAAAATTTTAATTCGTGTCAGGTTGGCGGTCCATGTATAGAACATTGCCTGATCGTTTGCCGGACGGGCTATAATAGAGTCGGTTTAAGCTTTAGACTATTTTTTCGCTTTAGGCTTGGGCTAAGGCTTAGGCTTAGGAATAGGCTCATCCATACGCTTAGGCTTAGGAATATACTTATACTACTGTCCCGACCCTGTTCTGTACATGAGCCGGGTTGGTCATGAATGTAAAATACACAAAGTTTAAACTTCAACCTACGTATCTGCCTACACATTGCACGCAACTGTAACGTTATAGCTTTCATGAAATATTAGGTATATTTTGAGAAATGTGTCTTTAAATTTAAAAATATCGGTCAAAAACAAAATTGTTATCGCTATGCAAAGAAACGTGTACTTACATTTTTAGCTTCATTAATTTTACTGAAAACATTTGTTATATCCGTTTTCGTATGGGCACTCGACATTTCTTGCGGAGATTTTGTATTGCATTTACGCGTAACATTTGTTATTTCTTTAGTAATCTCGAAATAACCTTTATTTTCGCTAATCAAATAACAACTGAATCTTTAACAACGAATTTGTTAAATGCTGTGCTTTAATAGTTATTCAACAGTTCTTTTTGTTTCGGCTTTTGCTTAAGCTTAGCTATCGTCAAGCACCCCGGAAAAAAATAAAACCTGGTGTACTGTAGTGACCCGAACACTAGGGTGTTATATAAGCAGGAGGTCCCACTATTAAGTCCCAATCATTAGGAGTTCGTATCTATAATTAGAGTGCGGGAGTGGATTGAGTCAATAAGTCCTAATTAGGGTCCATAAAAGAAACCAAAGCAGAAGAATGGCTTAAACTGCTCAAATATGTATTCGGCGCTCAGACAACCAGCGTAAACTTTATCAAAACCAGAAAAAAGATTAGCGGGCATGGCAGTTAACAAAAATGCTTCGCAGCAAAGCAGATACGCCCAAACCAAATAACATAAAATGAATGGTATCAGACCCAATTAACATGGGATGAGTTAAAAATAAATAACATAAAATGAATGGTAACAGAGCCAATTGACATGGGATGAATTAAAAATAAATAACATAAAATGAACGGTAACAGACCCAATTAACATGGGATGAATTAAAAATAAATAACATAAAATGAATGGTAACAGACCCAATTAACATGGGATGAATTAAAAATAAATAACATAATATGAATGGTAACAGAGCCAATTAACATGGGATGAATTAAAAATAAATAACATAAAATGAATGGTAACAGACCCAATTAACATGGGATGAATTAAAAATAAATAACATAAAATGAATGGTAACAGACCCAATTAACATGGGATGAATTAAAAATAAATAACATAAAATGAATGGTAACAGACCCAATTAACATGGGATGAATTAAAAATAAATAACATAATATGAATGGTAACAGAGCCAATTAACATGGGATGAATTAAAAATAAATAACATAAAATGAATGGTAACAGACCCAATTAACATGGGATGAATTAAAAATAAATAACATAAAATGAATGGTAACAGAGCCAATTAACATGGGATGAATTAAAAATAAATAACAGAAAATGAATGGTAACAGACCCAATTAACATGGGATGAATTAAAAATAAATAACAGAAAATGAATGGTAACAGACCCAATTAACATGGGATGAATTAAAAATAAATAACATAAAATGAATGGTAACAGACCCAATTAACATGGGATGTATTAAAAATAAATAACATAAAATGAATGGTAACAGACCCAATTAACATGGGATGAATTAAAAATAAATAACATAAAATGAATGGTAACAGACCCAATTAACATGGGATGTATTAAAAATAAATAACATAAAATGAATGGTAACAGACCCAATTAACATGGGATGAATTAAAAACAAATAACATAAAATGAATGGTAGCAGACCCAATTAACATGGGATGGATTAAAAATAAATAACATAAAATGAATGGTAACAGACCCAATTAACATGGGATGAATTAAAAATAAATAACAGGCCGTAACCGAATAACAGGGTCACCTTTTCGAGAGACAAGTGTCAGTTACCCCTCGTAATCATGGCATTACAGTGCGATAACTCCAATGAGGCAACACTTATTGTTATTTGAATGTATGTAGTTTATTCACTCAAAAATTTCGACGACTCTGCGGTTCAAGCTTTATCAAATAAAGATGTGAATTTTCTTAAAAGAAGCCAACATCAACTGTTTCATTAATAATCGACGTTATAGAGGAACGAGTTGGCACTTCTTTGGAATAATTTTAGCCCAAGTTTAACCTGTATTTCACATTTGCCTGCAACACTGTATTGACCCGAATAAGAGGGGTGGTAATAAGAGGGGGTCCCAATGTTGAGTCCGAATCAATAGGAGTCCGTATCCCTAATAAGAGTCCGTTAGCGGATAGAGTCCCTAAACCCTAGAGTCCCTAAATTTCAATTAACCCTAATTGTAGCGCATCTATGACTCGAGGACCAATAATTTGAGTTCGAAACTTTAAAGCATGCTTAAATTTTGAAAGTACATTCTTAAACCTTTTTCACATGAATATTTTCTATTTCCCCTGAGTTATGCTAGGATTCGAACTCCAGTGACTGGAGTGGGAGGCGTATACCATCACCACTCAGCTATAGGAGCTTGACGCTCGAGCCCGAGGGGGCTCTCACGTCTTGTGGTGATTTAGTACTATGTATACGTGTTGCAATTGTTAAACACGGTGCGATATATATTTTTTAACGTATATACACTGGGCTGAGTTGCCCATAGGCAACTCAATGTGAGAAGGGGTTAAGTATAACCTTGCATGATCGCTCAAGCTACTGACGCAAGACAAATAAATGTTTAATTCAACGGTTAATTGCAGTACCGGATATATATCAGTAACGAAAGGCAGCGGAGCGTGGGTTAAAAATAAATAACAGTCCGTAACCGAATAACAAGCGGGGGTACCCTCTAAAGAGGCCAAATAAATATCAGCCCGCCCCTCTTATTCAGGTCACTACAGTAATAAAGCACAAAATAGTAGAGATTTTCGACATTTATTTCCATAACAACTCTGGAAACGTCGACGAAATTTAACTCGAGAGTTAAAATTGTGTCATTGTCAAAAAAAATTTTCTTTAAAAATCAAATTTCCTACCGTAACCTGAAAAAAAAATTTTCATAAAATCATAAAATGTTCTTTATAGACATTATGGCAGCTGTAACAACTTTTTTCTCAGTAGACATTTTGACGACGTTCAACAACTGTTCACCAACATGAATCACACACAAAATGTGTTTCACTGCAATGTATCATATCGTATCGCATTTTGTTGCATTCTTGCATATACCGCGCTCGCGAATACAAGGGGGGCACGAAGCATAGATTGTCTCAAAGAGGGATAAAACAACAATAATGGGTTAACATTTATTATACTAAAATTGCGTTTAGCTTCTCGTTTGCTTCAGAGTCGGCAGCTTTTTGCACTATTACGTATCGCGCCGCCTCTGCCATCACAAATTTCTGGATCCGCTACTGAAATACTGCATGCACTACAATTGTTGCAACAACAATTTGTTGCAATTATTATTCGCATTGGAACGCAAAGAATGTGAAATATTTGAGAAATTTCCCTTGTAAAATAATTTCAACATTTGTCCATTTCACTGTATTTTTCGTGTTAATTTTGTTTAAGTATACGGTTATTTGTTTCACTGGTGCATTTAAGTGCAAGTTCCGTTTTATTTGATAGCATGACTTTAACTGATATCACCCGAGTAACTTTAGGCATATATTTAGAATATTATTTTGTCTTTGGAGCTGGTGAGATTTGAAGTTGGACGACTACTATACAATCATTAATCTTAGTATTCTTTCAGCCAGAGTAAAAGTGAATAAAGATTTTTTACCCGCGCTGCGCTTTACCTGCGGAAATTGCATTTTTTACCGGCTGGTATACGAGCGCAAAGTTTCTTTCCCCGTTACCCGTCTTTCCCCGCCCTTATTTTTTTCTTTTGCGTTCAATACAATTGTGTAATCTTACAGTGCATTGATGTTACTCGCTAGTTATTTTTGACCCTTTATGGTAAACAGTTTAAAAATTCAAGTTTTCTCATTACGCGTCAAAAATTTCTTACCAACTTGCAGTTCGTATTTCATCACTTATAAACCAATATTCTTAGTATTTGTTCTGCCGACCCGATAGATCCTCCATCAATTTACGATGCAAGTAATGCATTACAATTTAAGTTCGAGTTTAATGATTACTAGTCAGCCGGGTTTCCACAATGCGTAAAAGTTAGCAAATGCACAACAATTGCATATAAATTTGCTTTTTACAGAACAATCACGTTTCTGCTCTGAAAAAATATTGTAAACAAAGTAATGCTGGAACATTGCCTTGAATACATATGCGGGGCATTATAGCTGTAATAGCGTAGATTTGCATTTCGATTTCACACCACTGTCATTATGTTTAAATGAATATTAACTACTTTATAACTCGACAAGTATTAGTTCCTAGACCAATAGCTTGAAATTTCTAGATTTGCCTCAGATTCTAAACACTGTAGGCGGCTTCTTTTCTGCTGCCTAAATTTAGACAATTTTGTAAACTTTCTGCAAGGCTGTTGTGTCGCCGATTTTCACCTGCTCAACTGTTTTGTAAGTTTAATATTTTTTTGCCGTATCATTCATTTTGTTATTTATTCGGATTGAAGGTAAAGTTCAATGATATACTCGTGCGTGGAGATAAAATAGCCAGGAACCAAAAATACGATTCGTTCGCTTCGAAATTGAGACGGCAATAACTAGAAAATTTTGTTTCATTATCTGTGTATTGAAAATATGATAATTGAAAATTGATACTGCTTAATAGTGCATTTAATTGAGCTTAAATTATATAATCGAAATTTGTCATACTTTCTTAGGCTTAGGCTTAGGCTTAGGCTCAGGCTTAGGCTTAGGCTTTTAACTTGTACGTCCTACACATATATAAAGAGTGAAATTCGGCAAATTTTCTGTTTTCTAGAAATGTGAAAGGTTCCTGTATCGCTGCATAAACTTTTTGTATTTTTTATAGCAATGGCTAGCAAAGTATATATTATATATATACTAGTGGATCCAGAGGGAGGCGGGGGGGCGTACGCCCCATCAGATATTTTTTTGTGTTAAAATGGTAAGGCCCCTCCCTACCTTACAATTTTTCCACTCTCAAAAATTTTTGTAACAAACAACTTTTCCCGCAGAATTTTTTGAGATAAAATGGTAACGTCCCCCCTACCTTGCAAATTATCGCCCTCAGAAAATTTTTTGGTGATAAAATGATAACGTACCTTTTACCTCACAATTGTTGCGTTTCATAACAACTGCCAGGCGGCCCTTCTCCGTCAGAAAATTTTGGATCCGCCTCTGTATATATACTTATATAAACATTAAACGGCGTTTTGTATAAATTCCGAAGCCGCACTTATTCGATTGGAATTCGCTCGCAAAAATCATGACTCATGTATGCCGGCAAAAGTTTAAAATACCGGACAGTAATAATAATAATAATAAAATTGGCGTTTAAACGTTTATTCGAAAGAAATATTTAATGAAAAATTCTTCACGCCTTTCTACAGCCGAGACGAGAATTTGGGCTTCGACAACTAATTAAATATATACATTTTTGACATTTCTTCGCGCAAGTAAAACTGTAACGTTGACACGGAAATATATTTTGCAGTTGATTTTCACGAAATAATAAAATATTGCGTCGTTTAAACATTAAATTTTTACATTTTAGTCATTTGTCATTGTTTTCACTGTATTACCCACGCATTGCCAGCAGCCTTTCAAGTACTCCTTGGTGTCTAGTTTCAAATTTTTATTTTGTTCTATTCAATTTGTTTGTAGTATTTTAGGAATTTTAGTCAACTTTATACCATTTCTTCGGCGATTACTTCTACGGCCGCATTCTCAGCTGTGTGTAGCAGTGATTTCCCAGTTGGTGATATGTTATTGCGAAGGTCGAATCAGCGAATGGTGTTTAAGCTTCGACATGACGCATGAAATGTCATTTGCGTGTCCTTTTTGAGTAGAGTTTGAATTTCACAGATGTCTCTGCTCGCTTTTTTAGAATTTATTTGTTAACAATGTGAACAACATAGCCGTGCCAGTAGTATATGCGTATTTCTAACCCTAAATCTTAGCCTAAGCGTACGGATAAATAAATTTCTAAACGTAAGCCTATATCTAAGCCTGCGCGTAAGAAAGAGCTTATACCTAAACCCAAGCCTAAGCCTAAGCCTAAGCAAAAATCTAGTCAAACGCTTAAGCTTATACTTAATTGCAGTCGCGTGGAAAAACAATTAAGTAATGATCTATGACAAACGCTCCGACTGGTATTAGGTTCAACACACGGCTGAGAATGCGGCACTTTCCACGTTTGAACCTAAAGTTTAAAGTAGTTTTCATAAGGGCCTATGTTACTTTAAGGGGCGTCCAGGTTTCTGGTGCGTCCATAACAGAGTAGGTTTAGGTTCTAGATTACATTTTTTTGCTTAGGCTTAGGTTTAGGCTTATGCTTAGGCATCGGAATACGCTTAATCTACTGTTACGCCCTTTAAAGTAACATTGGCCAGTACTCAATATGCTTTAGTCCGTTTAATCCTTGTTTCAATATGATCACAGAGATTTAGCTAATATTTTTTTATTTCGGCAAAAGAAGCTCAAAATAATATTTGAGCAAAATTATAAAGCAAATAAACCTTTTGGCCATACGATTCTATAGGTTAAATTCAAATACCTGTTAAAGTGATCAATTCACATTAATAGTTTCAAAATTGTAACTCTTTTCTTTAATAAAGTAACAGAAATATTGCTCTCATATAACCTTTATTGAAGTTTACCAAATCAGACACGATTTTCTTCTACAGTTGCCAAACATGGGCGCGGGCACGTAGGCAAGAAGATGGGGCAGGGGGCTAAGTGTGGCCCTTTTCGAAAATTTTCAACCTTGCTTGTATATAAGTCAACGAAAACCGTTGTATGCATCTCCTGAAAAATCGTTAACCCCTAACCCTAGCAAGGTGAGCTGGTTACGGGCCTGCATGGGTGCAATAGGTTATTCAAAAAAGAAACAGAGGGACGACCAAAGTTTTCGATTTGGGCCGTGTCCGGTGAGGAATTCGATTTTTGGTAGGCAACTAACAGACAAAAAAGATTCAGAATACGTTAAAAAACGTTGGTGTGGGAAACAAGCGAAAAACCAGCGCATTTTTTTGCATTAAATTTCTAATTTTTTAACACGAGACATTATTTTCTGTAGACTTTTAGGGATGTCAGCGATATTCCTATATTTTTCTAGAGGTGTCGACTGACAACCCAAGCATATATACCATGTTGTCGTGTACTAGTGCGTATACCAGGATTAAAATCTTTTTACCAGTTCTCAACAGGATACAAAAACCAGAACTGTTCAAATTTTAGGATCCCTGGCGTACTTCTGGTCGTTTTCAATCAAACAGAAGGCCTTGGTTTGTTGTACCCCCATTCGTTCATTTTTTAATCTTGCTTAAGTCCACCCCCAGTAAAACTTCCGGTAAGTGCTGGCATGTTTCATAAAAATGCACGCAGGGGTTGATCTAATGGCTGCAGTGGGTCGAAGGATGTATTGTCATACAAAATTTCTAAATTATCTCGGAAAAAAGTGGTTACAGGTTGTAGAATAAATATGCAGATGTCAAATAGAAATTTATCGATCAAAAATTATGTTACAAAAGACCCGCAGCCAGCTTACCTTGCAAGGGGGGGCTAAAAAATTTTTAGCAGGGGAATACAAGGGTTTTCGATGACTTACAAGCAAGGTTAAACATTTTGTTATGGGACTATTGCTCCAAAGGCGCTGAATCCCCGTCCCCCTCTGGCTACAAGCCTGTATTCATATAGCATTTTTTGCAATTAGCTAATTAAAATTTGTCATTTGAACCGCTCAACTATACGCAAATGTTGGTGTTTGCCAATATTTAGAGTTCATTGCGTCGTTTGGCAACTGTATATTCAATGTATTATACATGTTGGTCTTTTGTACACTTTCTCCACATTTAATATTTTTCTTCGGTCTTGGAGATGGTCCATAATTGGCCAAGGATACTCCGTTTCATAAGCCTGAACCGTAACCTAATAAATGTGGTTGCAAAATGTACAAAATCCATTTCTATTATTTTTAAATATGTGCGACCTTTACAACTGCAGTACGGTCGTGTCTTGCTCGTAGTACAAATCCCTCCTACACTGTTTTGGAATTTAAAAAATTTCATGTTTGCTGTTGAGCCTAAAGTTAAGCTTCATTTTGGTACCGGCATTGCCTGATGTAAAATAATTTTTGGCCGACCGTAGCGAGCAAGAAATTTAAATTTGATTTCTGTAGGATCCATAAGGGAATGAAGGCATGTGGTGTTCTTTTTCTATTGCCCATTAAGACATTTCCCGAAGTACTGTTTTCGGATTGCCATGCGTTTTTGGTACATGACAATTTTTGTTCACGGTATCAACGGCCTTGGTCAGTGGAGGGGCGCGGTACCGAGGTCAAATTTTTCAGCGGAATTTTCGTTCGAAGGTTCTAGACAATAGCACTGCGGCCAATGTAAAGATCAGGGGCGGAACGTTTTTCTGTTGGACGGAAATATTGAAAGCTTAAGCTTCAGGCTGATTATTTTTGCTTCGGCTTAAACGCTTAGGCTAAGCTCATTCTTACGCTTAGGCTTAGGCTTAGGTTACGAAACATGTCTATACCACTGGTCCGCCCTGTTCTATACGTTTGCTGCAACTGCTAAAGCCCAAGAAACTTTCATTCGATTTTTTTATCTTTTGTGACCGATGTTTCTAAAATTTTGGCTGTCAATGCGTGGTATATTTTTACTACGAAAAATGCACGCCGACATTTGATTAATCGCGCTAACATTAAGCAAGTTCTAAAGCTTAAAATTAATTAATGGTGGTATTCGGTATTAAGTGACACGTATTATTATTTTTATTCGGCAAAAGTTTTGTGTTCATTTTTATTATCATTCGAATACAAAACTTTGATATACGAATTGTAATTTAAAAACATAGCTAGCATTTTAGAATTTAATTTTAAGCCTAAATAATGGGACAGACGTGATGTTAGTGCTTGATCGTCGTAGAAAGAGGGGGCAGTGGTTAAGGAGTCTGGCTCTTGACAATGACTTTGAAAAATTTATTGCTGTTAAATAACTGGTTAGTGGAAGATCTAGGAAAAATTTAGGGCTTGTTTGTAGATTGGGATCCACGGCAGATACTGGATAGCAAAGGTCACTGTATATGAGCCTATGTTTGTAAAGTCCCATGCCAAATGAATCAAAGGGGTTCACGGTTATCCAATCATCAACCCCCCCTTGGATTGTTCTCTGATAGTGGCTAAGAGAAGCCTGATCAATGCTCAAAATATATATACGATTTAAAGTAAATCCCCTTTCAAACACAATAGTTTAAGTTACTCTTATCGTTTTTTCGGTGCAAATATCTCCCAATAAGAAATCATTGCTAAATCGCAAGCTGACTCCATAATACCTTAGATTGGTTAAAGCAAGGGTGTAAACGGATAGTAAAAATAGCGGAAACGGATTGTGATCGAAATAACGAAAACGGAAACGGAAGACGGATTTTGAAGGATAATGATTTAAAATACGTTTTAGTTTTCTGCCAACACAATTGAAACGTGCAAATGGTCACTGTGCTTTCTAAAATTTTTAAGGAAAAGCGGATACTGAGTATCGTAATTTTTGTTTTAGATCAGACAATTGCGGCACATCTGTAATGAAAAATTGCAAGAAATTTACGTGATTTATAACTTAAACGGAAACATAAGCGAATGCCGATTTTTACCGTAAACGGAAACGGATATCCGGATACACGGTTACACCCTGGTTGAAGCTAAGTATTGCGTTGGTGGTCTTCTAAAAACCTTTTTCAAGAAATGCGTCAGTAAAATTAAGACTGGTTATTATTTTTTAACGCAATGTTCACGAACCTATGCGTATTGTTGTAAATTTTGTTTTGACTTTTAAACCAATTCGGCAAAAGTTTCAAAATTATATAATAATTTATTTTTTCTTTGAAATTTTAAAACTTTAAGACCAAGAACCCAGCAGGAAGCAATGGAACTTGACGCTATGGCGTTTACATCAATCGATTGTAATTATTATTATTATTATTATTATTATTATTATTATTATATTATTATTATTATTGTTACTATAATTATTATCATCATTATTATTATTATTATTATTATTATTACATTTTGATTTTTTAAACGAGGCTTATTTAGGATTTTGATCAGCGAGTGGATGCAGGGGAGAGAGTATGCCCCCTCCCTGTCACAAGTTTTTTTCGCGATAAAATGGTAAGGTGCTATCTTACAAATTTCCGTGTCACAAAATTAGCACACATATAGTATATTACATTACAGTAATTTTTCGCTTCCAATGATACAAAAATAGCATAGAGTAAAAATTGCGTTTGATAACTTCTGCCAGCTCCCACCTTTGTGGATTCGCCGCTGGGAAAATGCAACAGTCAATTTCAGAACTATTTTCGTTACATTTCAATTTTAGACGTTGGTCTTTTTGAATCAAGATAAAACCGACCAGGCCGTTTAAAGACCTGACCTGAGTGAAATCGGCCCCAGGCGCCGTCATCAAAAGAAGCACAGCCCTAGGGAAACACCCTGAAAATCTAGTCTTGTTTACTTAAAATGTTGCTGATTATGTGCCATTATTGAAAAGTTTCTTCAAACTTAGTATGTCTACCTCAAAATGGTCCAACTTAAATTAGCACAACCTAACTGCGCCGTTCGTTCGTTGGGTCACTCCCTCAATGTACGCCGTCGACCAAAACGCTACATAGAAACTTGTGCAATTTGCTGATCTCAAAATTGGTACAGAACGAGGACAAAAATCAAATGCAAAAATGCGCTGAATTTCAAACCTCGCATTTCACTCGTTTAAAAGCGACAAAAACCTATCATCAACTGGTGATTGATTCTGTGCATAATTTACATCACGGAGTTGCGAGTTGTGGGTGGGTTGGATATATAAAATTTATTTCAACATCGCAAATACTGTCAAAAACAATCAGTTGAGTGGAGGTTAAGCTTCAATCGGCGGATGGCGGTGCACCCTTTCCCATTTACTTTCGGTGCTCAATTTTTTCTAATAATTATATCAAATTTCAAAATACTGAAGCGTTACAAAAATACCTATTTTATGTAATAATATGTTTGTTTATGAAACACGCATTAACTCGTAATACTAAGCATGAAAAGCTTATTATTACACGGTGGTATTTATGAGGAAGTTCTAATTTTGAATCAGGACCGCAAACAGAATCAGGGGGCAGATAGGGCGATCCTTGTGGCACAAGCTGTTTTACAACCGTCTACAAATTCATGATATTATAATTTGAGCAAAAAAATTGACAAACGCTTTCAAAGAGAGCATTGAGCATCTCTCGAATGAGTTCAGACGCCACCATATGTATCCTGTTTGACAGCACATGTGTATATTTTAAATTAACCCTGCCCCTCGCTGAGGTCTAAAATTTGATAAAATTTATGTTTTGAACGAATTAGCGTATTTTTGGTTGAGCACATGAACAGTACAAAAATAACAAATTCGCAAGCCGCCATCCGATCCGAAAAAATATGAACGCAAGTAGCTGTTTTTCGACCGAATATCTTTTATTTTCTAATTATATTTTTAAAATTGAAGTTTTAAAATCATGTAAATATTTTTGTGAATAATTTTAGCCAATCAATTAGCCAATGTGTTGACACTAGGGTCGTAACAGTAGTATAAGCATAAGATAAGCCGAAGCCTAAGCGTAGGAATCAGCTTATACCTAAGCGTAAGCTTAAGCGCAAGTTTAACAATTGGTCTAACTCTTAAGCTCACTCTTATCTAGTGCAGTCCCGCAGAAAAACTTTCCGCCGCAGATCTTTACATGGGCTAATGACTTCAACATTTTCTACATTTGATCGTACAGATCTGAACATCCGTCGACGCCACATGGATAAGATCTGCCCCGGAGCCGCTTCCATGTGGGGGCTAAATGTGGGCGCCGTCTCTCAATGGCAGATCCATCCTCTTTGGAAATCTTATTGCCTTGTTGGCTCATGTTACTTTAACGGGAGTCCAGGCTTCAGTTGGCTCCATAAAAGAGTACGGTTAGATTCTAGATTACATTTTTATGCTTAGGCTTAAGCTTAGGCTTAGGAACACATTTTTGCAGCGCTTAGCTTACGCTTAGGCTTAGGAATACGCTTAATCTCATGTTACGCCCCTTAAAGTAACATTGGCCGCTTTGTTTGTAAACAATTCCTGGCTGTGTTGCGGAACTGTCTATCAGCATACATTCGTCAACAGTTCATCGAGTTATCACGCATTCACAGAAAATTCAAAACAAATGTCTACGACTTTGCTGGTGCCAAAAAATTTATTTACACGGGCTGTGAGCGTGGGCGGCTTGAACCCTTTTTCACAACGGGTCAATGTTTTTCGTTCTGACTATTGTTTTGCCCTACTCAAATACCGGCTATTATTTGAAAACAGCAACAATATATTTGCGTAGTTACATTTTCCAAATAAGGTCAAAGGCAAAACAAATTCTTAAGCCATGAATGAACACACTAGATTAATAGACGCCTACAGGGAATCTGAGTTATTTATAGGATTAACAACAAAACGGCGTTGCCAGAATATGCTATTTCGGAACAGGATAACCCATTCGTGCTAAAGTTGTTTTCAAACGAGTGTTGCGAACGAGAAAATATATTGACATCTGCTGGATATTTTACAGCCTGTAAAAGTGCGTTTTTTTGCAGTATTTGTGGGGATATAATTCGCTTATTACACCTTATATGGGGACCCTCATTCGCTATTGTAGGACGTCAGGGTTTGATACAGACGGGGTTTGTTCATGGTGTTTCTTGACATTATTTTTGGTAGGGTCAACTTAGGTCGTTAGTGATGAAAGTATAGTTGAGGATTACAGAAATACGTTTGTTTGCGACTGTGGTTGGTAATCCTTTGTCACGCGTACATTTTCTCTTTCATCTATAATCTGGTTTGGCTCTGGGTTTTAAAACCCAAAACACGGACTCTCGGGTGGGATCAGTAGCTAAGTATTTTGTTAGTAGTGGGTGTAATCTTGGAATATTGAAATGCGTTAATCCTACAATGTTTGAACATATTTGTTCTATTAATTAAAACTGAAAAGTTAATATCTGTGAGAATATTTATATTTCAAAATATGACGCTGTTGGGCAAAATTAATGTATTTGATCAGAGTTTAGGGTAAAAATTGACCAAATTTAGGTTGCGGGCTGCATTTTTTGGTATTAACTGCTAAAATTTAGGCAAAACAATATAGCATGCACTGCTAAGGCCGAAATCTACAATTGCCATCAATCGAGCAATGGCGTTGCCAGGATTTCATTTCGAGAGAAATAATCTCCTTTCAAAGTTAAATTTTTTGTGATATTTAAGACATTTTTTCTAAAAATAACAGTAAAGCGTTTATTGTTTTCATAATACAACGAGCTTCAGACTTTATTTCAAAATCGTGGAGTCTGTATCTCTAGTAAGAGTACGTAAGCGGATAGAGTCCCTAAACCCTAATTAGAGTCGACAATTTCAATTATCCCTAATTGTAGTGCATAAATGACTCCAGGACCAAATTCGAATCTTTAAAGCATACTCGAGTTTTTAAAATACATTCCAACGTATAACCTTGCATCATCGCTCAAGTTTTTGATAGCAGACAAATAATGTTTAATTCAACAGATAGTTCCAATTCCGGATATATATCAGTAACGAAGGGTAGTCGAGGGCGGGTTAAAATTAATAACGGTCCGTAGCCGAATAACAGGGAATACAGTCTGGAGCACCAAATAAATATCAGTCCTCCCTCATATCCGGGTCACAATAGTACGCTCCTGAAGTCGAGCAAGAACCAGAAGAGCTTTTGCTGGATAAAGAAAATATTGCTAGCAGGGTGCAACTGGAGGTGAAAAATACCGGAGCCGGAGCCGGAGGTCAGGCGAAATTAGGTAGTAAAAATGATGGTTAATTTTTTAAGTTTAGCCAATATCTGCAATATGTTGTTAAGTTGTTTGGTTTTACGCAACTTTTCTGCGAAATTTCGAAAATTTTTTCCTGAAAATTGTGACAAAAGTAAGATGAAACGCGCTAAACAGATAAATTGCGCAGAATTATGCAAAATTTTACCGCCGAAATTGCCGGAACCTCCGACAAAAATTCTATCGGAGCCGGAGGCGTATTTGCTGCCGGAGCCGGAGCCCGAGGCAGACCTTCGGTTGCCCCTTGATTGCTAGCGTTTCATTTCGATATATTTGATAGACATTTTTCAAAAATAAATGCAAGGGTTTGCGATAAAGACAGTACATTTGAAGCTTACAATGTGTTTTCAGTTCATTTGAAGCTTACAATGTGTTTTCAGTTCATTTGAAGCCTACAATGTGTTTTCAGTTCATTTGAAGCTTACAATGTGTTTTCAGTTCATTTGAAGCCTACAATGTGTTTTCAGTTCATTTGAAGCTTACAATGTGTTTTCAGTTCATTTGAAGCCTACAATGTGTTTTCAGTTCATTTGAAGCTTACAATGTGTTTTCAGTTCATTTGAAGCTTACAATGTGTTTTCAGTTCATTTGAAGCTTACAATGTGTTTTCAGTTCATTTGAAGCTTACAATGTGTTTTCAGTTCATTTGAAGCTTACAATGTGTTTTCAGTTCATTTGAAGCCTACAATGTGTTTTCAGTTCATTTGAAGCTTACAATGTGTTTTCAGTTCATTTGAAGCCTACAATGTGTTTTCAGTTCATTTGAAGCTTACAATGTGTTTTCAGTTCATTTGAAGCTTACAATGTGTTTTCAGTTCATTTGAAGCTTACAATGTGTTTTCAGTTCATTTGAAGCTTACAATGTGTTTTCAGTTCATTTGAAGCTTACAATGTGTTTTCAGTTCATTTGAAGCTTACAATGTGTTTTCAGTTCATTTGAAGCTTACAATGTGTTTTCAGTTCATTTGAAGCTTACAATGTGTTTTCAGTTCATTTGAAGCTTACAATGTGTTTTCAGTTCATTTGAAGCCTACAATGTGTTTTCTAGCCAAATAGTAACATATATGTCGACGATACAGCAATGAGCTCAAAAATTTTACACCGTCACTGTAAATGGCATATACCAAAATATATACCGAAAAAAATGATAACGCGAATTACAGTTGTAAAAATTTCAGGCCACTGTAAAGAACAGGGGCTGAACAGTAGCATAAGCATATTCCTACGCCCAAGCCTAAGCGTAAGAATGAGCACATTCCTAAGCCTAAGCCTAAAAATAGTCTATAGCTTAAGCTTACTCTATTGCTATTGCAGTTCCGTAGAAAAGCGTTCCGCCCCAGATCGTTACATGGGCCAAATTTCAGAAAACCAAAGTATCCTCTCCAACCGGAAATCCCAAAATACATCTCCGGGGGCCACTGCTCCAGGGCGCGGGCTTAATTAACCGACCTTCGAACTCTGACAATGGTTTAATTATTTTTATCTTTCTTATGTTGCTACGGTCTGCGCAGCTTGTAATTTCCTTGAGGTTATAACGCTGAAAGAAACATCGCAAGCGAAGCAAACTAGAAGCCAGATGCAATTTTTGTAATTTTGTAAGGTAGCGAGATCGTACGTTTTTTCATAATTTAGCATTAATAGAGGCAACTCTAACAGTCCCTTGTTGCTCCGGTAACTTTGTTGTTCGCTGTGAAACCGGCCGTCGACCACCTTCCTATCTGCGCACACGGTCACCAGTGAATATTGTAATTCATTTGACACCCTCACTATTCCACATACAGCTTTGATGTTTATTTTTTGTTTTTTATGTATATATCTTTTATAATTATGCCTCAGAGGCGTTGGTAGGTGATAAAATACCATAATCAAATTCTGTTTCAGTACTTATCGCCCACGTACCCGAAGGACCAAACTCAAAACGGGAATAAGAGAGGTTTCGCAGCTGAACAAAAGTTTTGCCAATTTGTCCGTTTAATAGTCTATTACTTTTCAAACAGAACACGACCTAAAATGGTATACAGCCTAATTTTCAGTCTCCCTGTGATAATTTACAGGAGCGGGGAATCAGGATTTCATTTCTAGCGGGAATAACTTCGTCAAAAAGGTTTTTGGTGACTGACCGCAGGAGCCAGCAAAACTATTTGATCTCTGCAGTTGTCTTGGAGCATTTATCCCCTTATCCCTGTTTGCAGATATACACCTCTGTTAATTTAACTAGAGACCTACGCAAAACGATAAAAAATGTTGGTTTCATCAACGGGTGTTTTTTTGTTATTTTTTATCTCGAAAGCTAAACATTTAGTCACTGCAGCCCACTCAAAAAACAATTTTTTGGCACCAAAATTAATCTTTGGTTTCGTTTTTTTAACCAAAAATGGCATTTTCATTAGGCAAATATTTTTAGGTTGAATTCGGTATAAATTTTTGCCTTCACAAACTTTGTGTGCTAAAAGTTTACTGCGTTACTTCTAATTCGTTGAACTTGCATCTAAGCCTGGCTACTTTTTGGTTCGTTAAATAAATTTTTTCTTAACATTTTAAAATTAATTCATGCGTTCACCATATCCTGCAAAGACTTGCCAAAAAAACAGGTCGCCTGTTTTAGATCTAGGCACATTTTCTTAAATGTGTATAGCAACTATTATCAGTTAGTAACAGTTTTCAAAAACTAACTAACCATCGGATTGGGTGAACTCAAAATTTGTAAGTAGGAGAACAAATTATATGTGAAAAGTGAGCAAAATTTTGAGCCTCAGCGTTCACTGGTTCGAAAGTTAAAAGACCTTTGAGAATACGGTCCCAAATATGCGAATTTTTTGTACAACTAGACAGTGGTGTTCACAAGAAAGATGGGACGGATATCAATCAGAAATAATACTGGATGGGATTTATAATGGACACTTTCACAGCTTCCAAAAAATTGAATAAAGCTATGTTTAATATTCTATGCTGGAACCAGTCCCGTAGCCAGCTCACCTTGCTAGGGATGCTAAACGTTTTTCACTTTCAAGCAAAGTTGGTAATTTTCTGTAAGTTGCAAAATTCTTACACCACAACTTTTAAAGTCGCGGAGTGGGTGAAATCAGCTCCAATCGTTGTCATCAATTATTCAAAGACCACAGTCCTAAGGGACCCCCTAAAATCTAGCATTGTTTACTTAAAATATTGTTGACTTTGTGCCTACATTGAAAAAATGCGTCAAACTTTGTATATCTACCTCAAAATGTTTCAATTTAGGTTAGCAAAAAGCTAAGCTTACAGATTTTAGCTAACTGTTTGCCATTGCTTTCTGTTTACTTTTCGTTTTTGCTTTCTGTTAATATCATCAGGAAAGTAACGTTTATCTGATACTTCCGCCTACGTAAGTTTTATATACTGTTTTGTATTTTTGTTTACAGTTCACCTGTAAACACCCACGGATCAAAAGTAAATATTCCATTTTATACGGTTGCTAATTCCGGTTGGAGCTATGCCGCCGATCGTTGACGGGATTTCCTTATGATTAAAGGACCCGTAGCCAAGGGCGTCAGGGATGCTCAGTCCCACATGTGAAAACCTTGCCCCCCCCTCTTGAAAATTCTCCACCTTTCCTGTTAGTCAGCGAAAACCCTTGAATGCCCCTGCTGAAAACTTTTTAACCCCCTAGCAAGGTGAGCTGGCTCGGGTCTGATGATTAATCGTAGATGCTACAGAGTCTACTTATGCTGCTTGCTCTCGTTTATTCGTGTTCGGGATGGAAAATCCCAATCAAAGGCTTGTAGTTTGCTCTTAATACTTTTAGCTCTACTTTACCACCGAAGCTATAACTGCCCCCGTAAGACAACTTGGTGACACGTCTGGTAAAACCGTCATTCCGGCCAGTGTATAATTTCACGGCAAAGCAATGTCATCGCATAATTCGGGGCTAGGCGACTCATATCTAAGCGCATTTCGGCGTCAAGGTGAAGTCTCTGACCGTCGGAGTATGCTAATTCGTCCGACAACCGGTGGTCAATCCTATATAAAACAATAGAATCCAGCAGATACTGTGCTAAGGTCAAGAACACATAAGCTATCAGGCTCGACTCGGTTATAATTACCGGTTTCAAACGCATGCGCTCACCGCTCGAGCTTCTAGTTTTGAAACCACCTAAATTCATGCCCGCGGAATGCTATATCAAGTAGTTACACACAGTTAAACCCTCAGGTAAGAACAAACAAGTAACTTTTTCTCAAAAATTTTGAAAGGTCAAAAGCCGTGGTTCTCTCATCTGAACCCTCTAATTACGTCTCTTTTCACCGTTGATAGCAATAGCTGAAACAATACCGGATTTACGGATAATCTAAAAATCAGGTGTTCATGACAAGATGAAAGTTTGTTGTTATTATTATTTTGAAACAATTTTCTGACCGCTGTCTGTGACGATTTCTGTCAGAATGCAACACATACTTGTCTAGTGAATATGCAATAAAGGAAATGCACATTTTATTCGCCAATGTATAGAACAGGGCCGTAACAATAGTATGGATATATTTCTAAGTGTAGGCCTATTAGCCTGCCGGAAGCATTTTTGTCGATTTATAGTCGACGATAAAACAGTTTGAGAGATGCGGCTGTTTGGCTTTGTGGCAGAGCGTTAACTTACGGATCTGTAACTGGACGGTTTAGTGTTCTCGCGTGACCGACGTATGAGCTTTTCTGACTGATTATACTTAAAACGTTTTGGAATTCCCGGCCAATCCTACTAAACTGATAACCGGCTATTCCATGAAATCTGGATCTTTTAGAAATTCAATGAAAATGAGCCTATACAAGAGATCTTGACGAGCTGAGATCAACGGCACCTTATGTTTGCAAAGCCAAATCAGCATTGTCCTGCTTGTAATGAACCGCATCCTGCAAACAGCGACACTTTTGACCAGTTAAAGCTAAAGAAAGACGCCGTTTTAAGCATATTTAAGCTAAACAAACCTAAGGTGCTACGAATTTTAATAATATTCGACGTTAACGGTATAAAAGTCAACAAACACTTCCAGTAATTTTGTTCAAAATTAACATGTAAATTTTGAGTTTCAATTGAAATTTTTAAATTGCAAAAACGCATTTTTACAGGCTTTAGAATTAATTGTGTAATTTTACTAAACTATTACTTGTTTTCCTACTTACGCATGTCAGGGTATACAGTGTTTTTGATGACTTACAAGCAAGATTGAAAACTTTCTAACGAGTGCCAAATTATTTCAAGAGGGTAGTCTAGGCTTGAAACCGGCCCGGGCCACATTTTGGCCTAAACGGGTCGCGGCCGGTTCGCCAGCCGAAATAATTCGCAGCAGTTCCCTATGCCAGAGCCTAAGCCTAAGACTTAATAGTGTTTAATATTTTTTTGTTGTGTAAATAGTTTGTATACACGAAGACATTCTTCAAATCAAGCTTGATAGTCTTTGCTTTTAGTGGTATGTGTGGGTTGGCCAAACTTCTGCAATTGGTTCCGAGACTGATTTCACAGTACTGGTGACATCAAAAATTAAAAGTTATCTTCAGTTTCCAACAAGAGCCGCCGTACTGTATAATTAACCGGTGACTCATTGCGACAAACCAGCGGCAGCATTCAGGAATTGCTGACGGGGGCGCGGGTGGCAAATGTTATGAAACGCAAAAATTGTAAGGTAGAAACGTTATCATTTTATCACCATAAATTTGTGAGGTGGACAAATAGTGAGGTAGGGACCTTATTGTTATATCACAAAATAGTTCTGCGAAAAAATTGTAAAAAAATGTGTTAAGGTAGGAGGGACCTGACCATTATAACATAAAAAATTCTAACGGGGGGCGTGCGCCACCACGTCCCCCTCCTCTGGATCCGCTAGCAAGAAATGGGGTTGAGCCCTCTACTCCCCTCTGGCTACGAGCCTACCTATTGGATCTTGAGCTGGCGACGGGACTTCGATAAGCGTATGGGTAAAGTGAGGTTTTAATGATTAATGAATTTAACAATGTACTGGCGCAGGATTTACCTTTTGAAATTATAAACAAAAAGACACCCACATATACAGAAGTACATGTCACGCGTCTGGTGCTAATCTCGCTGCGTGCGACAGTCTGTCTCGTGGGAATTTTCTCACGCCACAGTTCTTTTCTCACAGTTATTTAGACGGGACGAGCGATGTTTACCAGTGTCAATGTCAACTAAGCAGTTGCATTACCTTGTCAAAATCGCATGAAATGTTAAATGCGCGCGTCGCCAGAATTTATGTTTGCGAGGGGCCTAAGTAGCCAGCAGCCGCTGTAAAGATTCAGTTTTGATGAATTTGTGGGCGTAGCAAGCTGAAAGACTTGACACAACACTAAAACTTGAGCCGTAACCATAGGTGAATTGCGGGTAAAGTAGAGAAAAATGCCTCACAAGCGAAGCCAGTTACAAGATTAATGTAATTTTGATATGAAATCCCTTTGCAACAGCCGCGAAGCGTTTCTCATTTCGTAGATTTTGAGCGTGGTCTTGAACTACTCGAAACACGCCCTGGCTACGCGACAAATTTGAAAATATTTTTTTTGGCCCATGTTTAGAATAAGGCCGGATCGTTTTCCGGGGGGGGGGGCTATAATAGAGTCAGTTTAAGCTTTAGACCAATTTTTTTGCTTAGGCTTAGGCTTAGGCTTAGGAATACGCTCATCCATGCGCCTAGGCTTAGGCTTAGGAATATGCTTATACTACCGTTCCGGCCCTGTTCTATATATGGGAGATCACTGAGCGATTTACTGAATCGAATTTGACTGTGGCGGAGTCGAATTTTGACTCAGTTTGTGTAGTCAGGAAAAGCCTATTTCGGAGACAGTCAATTTGACTCACCATTTTTTGCAGTGCAGCCTGACACCATATAGTATCGAGCCTTGACTCCCAATGGTTTCCAAAATTTTTTAATTCATTAGAGAATTTAAATTCCACTCATGCATATTCAATTATTTTCACACTTTCAAAACAGGTTCATAGCCAGGGATTTATTTCGAAGCGGTAAACATACATAATATATATTATATATAATATATGATATATTATATATATAAATATATAATATATATATACCCTCTCTGTGTTTAGGTTTGAATGAAATGCATGCTTCAGGGTACTAATGTTCGGATATGACGTATAATCTATTTTTGGTTTCATATTTTCGCAAAATATAAATCATTTTTGCTGGTTTGCTCAAATCGTACAATTATCGAAATTTATGGTTCAGTAATTTTTAGGCACTGAATACGCTTGTCAGCCTGAAAACTTTATAATAAATAATAATAATAATAGTCGCTATTCAATGTTTTTTGGAATCCAAAAAACATAAAATGCATAGTACTTTTGAACGTCATCAATGCGGTGTATAAAAAATATTGAATTTTGGCTGCTGACCCCTTTGGCTAAACTTAAATCTATTGTATTGCGCCATATAATTCAACATTGAAAGAGGTCTCACATGTAGGCAGCCGGACGAAACACTTCATATCTGAGAAAATTTTTAGTGCTTTGTTTATTTATACTTTTACATCTGCAGACGGATCTTTTCTGTTATCTCACAGCCCGCGTTTGCCCAAAAATCGTTGGATTTATAATTTTTTTGCATATTTGAGCTTTTCATGACCTCCTCTGATCATTCCACGCTTAAATTTGAATTTTTGAAAAATTCGATTTTAAGGTCCTGAAAGGTCCCTTTTTGGCAGCCAAAAATATATTTGTCAAAAGTTTGACTAATTATGTATCATTCGATGCAGGTTGCCGAGTTGAGTCTAATAGTGTCAATTTTTCCGCAATTAGACGATTGGTTAACGAATTATAGTCAAATAACTGGCTCGGCGCCGTCCCAAATCGTTGCCAGCGCACAAATCAGTTATTTGACAAAACTCGTTGACCAATCGTCTGACTGCGAAAACTTAACACCGTTGGCGAATTTTTTAAAAATTCAAATTTAGGCGTGGAATGATCAGGGGCGGTAATGAGAAGATCAAATACGCTCAAATTCTTTAAATCCAACGATTTTGGGTAAACGCGGGCTGCGGGATAACGGAAAAGATCCCTACAGACAATGGAGTTTGTTTACAACGTAAAGGCCCATTCACACTGCAAGTTTTTGCAACGAGAACTCGCAGTTGCAACTTGCATGAAATACTTGCAGCTGCAAGTATATATTCAAAGGAACATTCCGATTCACCAATCAATCTGCAGGTGTAAGAAATTCATGCAACTTGCAACTGCGTTCATAGGTGCTAATTAAATTCCAAAGCATGAATTTCAGTGTATAATTTGCAGTTGCAAGAACTTCAAAGCTGCTTTGTGACCAAACTTGCACATGCAATCGGTGCGTGCAAGTTTATTGCTGCAAAAACTTGCACGTGTGAATAGGGCTTAACTTGAACGTTCAATTTGCAGCATTTGTGCAACATATGTTTAATTTACATTTTCAAACAGATTTTTAAAAATTTTAATCTAGAGGCAAATAAAACTGAAACATAAGGTCTGTACAAAATATTATTTAAAAAACATGAATCAAGTTTAACGTTTGCCGAGTATTACATAACGAAAGAAATGTTTTCTTTCTTAATTGTAACCTCATTTTTTTAACTTAAGCAGGCATCAATTTACGATACATATTTTCTTTTGCGGATGGTGGATCTCGAAGTCCATCATTCCTACAGGACCCACACAGGCTAAAAAAATTTGCGTTGGAATTGAATACACAATTGTCAATCAAGTTTCAAGATTTAAGTACAGACTTGCATGAACAATTCCTTCTAAACATATGCCAAAACACAGTATATTTTAAAAGTTGCACATGTGTGCAACTAAAGAATACTCTTGAAACTTGCTTGAACAATTCCTTCTAAACATATGCCAAAACACAGTATACTTTAAAAGAGTTGCACATGTGTGCAACTAAAGAATACTAGGTATTATTAACGATTATTCCTAACACAAATTTATCCCGGTCTATTTGCAAGCGGTTTTTTTATAGTTTTCGACAAATTTAGAAGTACATAACAATTACTGTTTCATCGCCCTATTTAAGTATAGAATTTGCTCACGAGCATCATAGATTAGATAGGCTATGAGTTAAGCATCGTGAAGGGTATCTGCTACTAAAATAAACATTAATATTATCTATTTAACGCCATAATAGCTTATTTTCATTCTTAACATTAAGCCTTCGTTTCGTTATTGACTAGAACTAAACTGAAGTTACCGTTTCAACTTGTTTACTTAATCGTGTTTCGAATTAGGTTGTCTCGTGACCACAAATCTATTATCAGTTGCGCAAATTTTACCTATTTTAGTATCGTCAAGAGTGCACACTGTAAATTTCAGTGAGTTGATTTTAACTCAGAATGAGTTGAATCACTCAGTCTGGTCTGAGTTATTGAGTTGATTCAATTCATTCTGAGTTAATTAATCAATTCACCCAGCGTCAACTGAACTCAGAGTGAGAATCAACTGAACTCAGAGTGAGCTAATGTTTACTGATGTTAATTCAGAACTAACCAACTCGCCAGCTGAATTGATTAATCAACTGATTGGAATTTACAGTGCATGATATTTTAGTGTGCAACTATCTGGGCGGTATGTTACAAAATATACCAGCACATGTCTTGTTTTTGTCCAACCCCCACTGTAGGTAGGGAGGGTTCGATTTAATTTTTAATGCACGCTAAATTGCTTCTTCCGATTAGTGTCGTAGGAACTGAGGTTTCAGACGTCTTAACTAAGATGCTGGGAAACGAGGTAACGGCTGGTTTTGAACTAGCGACTTATGGATCCATAGGCAGATGCTCTACCGCTGCGTCACGTAGCCCTCCTTTCAAACTGCTTCAATCGTCGACTATATGTCGACCGCATGATGCAGGTTAGCACACATACAGTGCACTGCATTATAGTGCTTGTGCAGAACGGACAAGTATGTCTCAAATGCTTACACTTCCTTTTAACAATGTAGACGAAGTGTGTATGAAGATTTAGGATTGAAACGCATCTATACTGTTTCGGGCCCGTAGCCGGAGGAATTTTGCCCCTCCCCCTAGAAAAGGTTTAGCCTTGCTTGTTTCCGTTGACTTCCAAGCAAGGTTGGAAATTTTTATGGGGGAGGCAAACTTTTTTCAGGGCGGCGACTGAGCCAGCCCCTGGTCACCATTGGCTACGCGGACCCGTATTCGCACCTGACGATCTGATAAGTGATTTGGAGGAGTTCTCTTTGAATCAAAATTTTAAAAATAATATGTCTTGTGCAGCTGTTTTTTGTAATTAATTTAGTAAAAAAGCGTTGCAATTTGTTGCGCTGGTTCGAACGGTCGAACATTTTCTCGTCCGTCTAGGAGGCGGAAGCTAGAAAAGATATGAGGAATAACTAGAAAAAAAAAGTGTTACAATAGATTTTGTTGCAAAAACGTTACAAAAACTATTGTTCTAAAATAAAAAAAGTGAAATTATTCACCTTTTAACCGAACCCATTTCAACCAAGGGCTCTAGTACACTTTCCACCACAACCAAGGTTACCACTCATGCTTATGCTTATACCCAGGTGGTAAATGGCTTAGGAGAAGGCTTAGGCATAACTAAACCTTTCCTAAACTTAAACCTGAGCCCAAGCCCAATCTTAAGGGTAAATATTGGGAAATTGTGCCTAAAACGCAAACAAATATTTGGCCAAAATTGTGGCTTTTTCTCAGTGCGGGTGGAAACGCCCGTCAAACCAGCCAGTTGGGGGGTCGACACTTTGAGGGTCCATTTTAGCAAGTAAAATTCTTTTCGTGGACCACAAAGCTAGTTTTAAAACATGAATTTTTCTTTTTTGGCTGATTAATGCAGCGTAGATTAGAATCAAATTTCGTATTTACATTAGGTCGCATGCCTTAAATGTCGCCGAAAGTTTTAACCAAAATACAGAGCATGTGCCTGAAAGAAACATTTTATTGAGGTCTCTGGACTTGTTTCGGGGGCGACTATCTCAACGGCGGCTCTGCTTTTACTACATTTTACTCAACTTCTGTTGTTTTGACTTTCGACCTTTATGAATAAGGAATGTTCGGAGCGTAATGGAAAAAACAACATATGTGAAACGATAAATTTGAACCTTATAAACCAGTAGGCGTATGCAAGAAGTATAGAAGGGCATATAAATTTTGAAATTCGCAGAAGTAATAAACTTCGAGGCCTAAGCTGACCTCGGAATTAACCTATTACATGGTATATGGGTCGTAATTGTTTTTTAGCCGTTGTCATCTCGAATGATATTTTGGCTACGATCCGTCGTTTATTAAATTACGTTATCCCTTTCTCGAATGAATATTATGTCAAAATTATTCTGCTAACTCAATTTAAAGCATGTAAATATTCACCGATCTTTCTCAATTTTTAAAGATAAAGCGGTTAATGATTCGAAACTGTTAAGATTTTGAATGGATTTTGTAATTTTTATTTCATTTGGAACAATTGCAGCATATCTGTAGCGAACAGTCGAAATATATACGTGAGGTATAATAACTTTGAACGTAAAAATAACCGAATTTCCGTTATTTCTATAACAAATACGGATATCCGGTCACACCCTGTTTTCGGCCCATGTTACTTTAAGGGGCGTCCAGATTACTGGTTGGTCTATAAAAGTGTAGGTTTAGATTCTAGATTAAATGTTTTTGCTCAGGCTTAGGCTTAGGCTTAGGCTTAGGAACACATTTTTTGCAACGCTTAGGCTTAGGCATAGGCATAGGAATTAGCTTAATCTGCTGTTACGCCCCTTAAAATAACATTGGCCCTGTTTTCTATATAATGCGAGGTTCCATTTCAAGCTCAAATTCGTAAATAATTTAAACGCATATACGCCTTGCAAAGCAGCCAATTATATCAAAGCCGTAAATTTATATGAACTAAGCGCAAGAGTGGGCTTATGTGCCTCTAGGAAAATGTGTTTTCATTTTGATTTTTGATGCATTAGATTAGTATTTACTGATCTCCCAAGAGATTAAACGTGACAACAATGCTTTATACATATATTTCGAGTAATCATCAGCCTGAATTGACTTATAAATGCCACATCTAAGCTTTGTCTTTTTGATTAGACGCTTGTATCAGCTGTTTCGAATGCTCGCATATATAATTGCATAAATGATAAGCTTAACAATAGTTTATGTATATTTTTCAGAGTTTAACATCATGCGGCTTTTATGCTTTCAAGGAAACGATTTTTCAGTATTTTCAGTAGTGTACCGAAGAGTTTTTGAATGGTGAAAATCGACGTTGAATAAATATCATAGGTAGCTAAGTAACCTTTTCCCGCATAGAGTATACAATGAGCAACTAATTCAAAACTGTGAGCATGCTTGCAGTCAACGCATAAATGCAGTGTATTTTACAACTAATAAGCTTATGCGTAGTAGAAAATCTCCACGAGACGTGAAAGATCCCTCGAAATCGAGTGTGAATATTGCCGGAGCAGACAGGAGTGGGGCTCCCCCCAAAGTCCAGAGCGGAGGCGCCGAACTCGCGAGCGAAAAGCCAAACGCATTTAAAAATTTCGGCAATTTTTGTTTCAACCGGTTAGGGTGGGCGCTCCAAAAAATGGGGTGGATGCTCCGGCCACGAGTGTCAAGGTAAAGTTTTTAATTTGCAAATCTAATCCTCAGCGAATTAATAAATCGTCGTTGAAATATCAAGCATATATTATTGATTGAAGTCCAAGATGAGCTGTATTAATAAGGAATTAAGTTATTACCGTTATGTAAATTTGATTTTCATCTCAATAATTTTTCCTCATATTCATACAGGACCGTAGCGAGCTCACGTTGCTAGGGACCGAAAAAATTTTCAAGAGGGTCATATAAGGGTTTTTGATTAGCTACAAGCAAGGATGAAAATTTTCTAGGGGGAAGCCAAAATATTTTGAAGAAGGCTGAGTACCCGTAGCCCCCTGTGGCTACGGAACCGTCGCAATACCTAATTAAAACGAATGTACGTTCCAAACCAAATCCAAGGAAATTAAGTCTGTCTTATCACGCTATTCGTTGAAATATTATCTTCATAATTCTGAAGCATAGCGATGTCGAATCTGTAAGATTTAACGAACGGAACACGTCCAAAACATTTGACCTCATTGTGACCGTATTATTGACCTGCGTAAAGATCAGGGGCGGACCGTTTTTCCACACGACTGCAATAGAGTGAGCTTAAACTTTAGACTATTTTTTGTACAGCTTAAGCATAGGTATAGCCTTATTCTTAAAGTTAGGCTTATGCTTGAAAATGTGCGTATACTACTACTGTTACGACCCTGTTTTACACATTGATCGTTTTATAAAAAAAGCGTGGCATTCGCATATTTAGGGCTTGCATTTCTGCAAATATATATATATCACATTTTTAACGAGTTTTGTTCTTGAAAAATTTTAATTACACGGCAACTAATCAATTTTAGTTAGGAGCCACGCAAAATTAACACTATTGTCCGAGTTTTTTTGGGGTTTACGGTCCGGTGTCCCCACGCGACACGCGCGCTCATTCGTAAGTTTGAAAGAAAATTAATTGAAGCTGTATAAGTATATTGTTAGCATTATTTTAAGGGGCCTATCGGGATTAGGATGTGTTTTGGTGCCAAGGGTGTCATTTCTGAGTGCAAATTTGTTTGCTAGAGTACTTGTAATGTGCATGCGTTAATGTTTTTAATTTGTTTTGTTAGGTTTGTATACGATTTAGAGAAATATATGTCGCGCTCAAGCCGCAGCTTAGCCCAATTCGATATTAACCTAGGCCAATTTCGAATTGTGCCTAGTCCCGCTCGAATGACTACTTGGGCTATCCGGTGGCGTAATTTTTGTGCGCTACAAGCGCACGCCATGTTAGTGGTTACTACCTTAATGCCATACTCAAATACGATGAGTTTATGTAAATACCCTTTTCTGATTGGTTAAGTAATCGCTACCTGTTGGCTAACAAACACTTTGTTTTACTAAGCTTATGTACCGCCGAGAATGGCATCACACATGAGTCATTTTACGGAAACATTATTTTGAAACGCAGGAAATTTCAACAAAATTTTGCGTGCTCTACGTGCAAGTGATCGTTTCTCATTGTTTGCAGCGATGATGGTACTAAAAAGTGATTGGGAAATCTTCTCAGAAGCATGCAAAACTCAAGTCCACAGTAACCAATCAAATACCATGTTACGGACTATTTCAGAGTGAAATCAAGATCGATTACGGCTATCAACTAACCAGTCAGGAAACGCGCAGCTTTATCAGACATTATTCCACCTTGGGCTAGGCCAAGCGGTAATTTCGATTTGAACTAATCCAATTCTCGAATTGGGCTCGGCCCGCGACACACATTTATATGCAAAATATTTACACAATCATTCTAATTTAGCAGGTGTGTTGTCAGCTCAATATGCCTGATGGAGAGGTCAAAAACTTTTGGTTAGGCGCCTAAGGTCTTATAATCATACGACGTTTAATGCATTTTCCCCCGTTTGATTTGACAATAAAAATTATGTTGCATATATTTTATATTTTTAGACGTAATTGGTATAAATTATAGAGTAATTATGGGTCTATATGAAATGTCCAACTGTACTAAATCATTAATATTTCGTCTTTTACTGGTCACAGTATTATTAGAATTAATCGTCTGCAAGAGTTATCTTCTCTTAGTTCCAGTAAGTTTTCCATGCCAGCAACCGAATTTTTGCTTCTATTTTGATTGGCCAAACGTTTTCGTTGAGCGTTGTTTGTAATTACGTTTGGTTATTATCAAAAAAGCAATATATAATTTGTTTAAACTAAGATGTTATTCACACGTGCAAGTTTTATAAGCAATGCTTCTCAACGGCGAATTGTGCTTACACTTTTATTTAGAAATCACTTTCACATGATTCGCAAGTGCAAGCTCTTGCTGCAAAAACTTGCACGCGTCAGTAGGAGCTCAACGCCAAGGTTACACCTTACGAACCCACTGTGCCGGCCGCCTGTTTGATCTTTCCGGTCTATTATGATTCATCAGTGCCGGCCCCCTCAAAGGCCCACATAGGATCTACTAAGGCACCGTTTGATCTTTCCGGTCTATTATGATTCATTAAGATCCCTGTGTTGTTTTCCGTGCTCTTAATTGCGTTTGCCAAAGCCCTGTTCACGATAAAAATATCCCAATGTTTTTAGTTGAAAATGATTCGCTAGGAGCGTGTTCATCTATTTGCTGATCCAGTCGGATTGAGGCCGCCTAAAGGAAGCGAGACCCCCACTAGAAGGGATCATGCGCTGCTAAATTTGATACAGAAGGAACTACAATGTTGAAGGACAGTAATCCCACTGGCTTGCCTTTTTGGCAGAGTTCCAACAAATCAAAATGAAAAGCTGGGCTCAGAATTTTACCCAATCAAATCATGGATTCGCATGCAACACGACCACTTGATGCACCCTCGTTTTTTAGTGACATGGAACTGTCACAAATACAGCTTTTGTATCGTTTCCTATTTTACTATTTTAGGATACCATAGCGGTGGTATACATACATATACATACAGTGGCGGATCCAGGATCTCAAAATGGGGGGGCAAAATTTCACAGGTAATAAACTTATTTTTGACCCATACTGTAGTGACCGAAATAAAAGGGGGGTCCTCATTTTGAGTCCCAATATAATTTTTGCCGAGATGCTGTTGGGGGGGGCCACGGCCGGGGTGCCCCCCCGTGGATCCGCCATTGTATACATATTGCTATGTGAGCAACAGAAATGTCACGGATATTGATGTATGTATATATGTTTATATTTAATTTGAACAGGAATCTCATTACGCCAAAAAAGACATGTCAAAATGTGATGTCCTTGAAAACGAAGCACTTCATGCGTTGCTCGACAAAGCTTGCAGAGATTGTCACGATATTTCAGATAATCCTAATTTTCATTATGAATGCGGGTAAGTTTGATGATTAATATACAGAGTTATTGTTTAAACAATATATATGGTTTTCCATCCGAATCGCTTTGTCAGGCTTGAGCGAATGAACGCGAAATTATGCTACATAATCACTCTTTGAAATTGATTTGTCAATTGTCACATAGAGTATACTGTGAGCAACATTGCGACAAACTGGGTAAGCGAAATACACGACGCGCACTGTATATATAATAAATATTAGTCAGCCGGCTTTGTGTAATCTCAAAAGTTATCGAATGCACAACAATCTGCATGCAGATTTTCTTTTCACATAACAATTATGTTTTTGTTTTAAGAAAACATTTAAAACAAGTTAATGCTGGAAAGTTGCCCAAATACGTATGTGTGGCATGCCAGTTTTAATTATATAGATTTAGGCGTGTGCAATGGTTCAAATGTAAAATCTACACAAAAATAAATTTTCAAGCGTGTAACACATTTTTAGTCGTTAATTACGTCAAAGATAAATTACTATCTGTCGTTTAAAGTAAATGTAGCATCAAAATTTTAGAAGATTTCCCTAAATAAAATTTTAGTCATGAAAAATAATCACGTTTTATTTTAACTTAAATGACAAAAAATCACTAAAATATTCACTTGTTTTTGTTAAAATGCCAAAAAATCGTATATCTAAAAGCAAAGTGGACAAATTGAAATAATATCGGCTTCTAAAATATATCAATATTGCTACTGTTATTTTTGGTCGACGGAAACCAATTCATCAGTCTTCATTTCAGTAGAGAATATTCAAAAATTTCATCCCTCATCGTTGGATGGCCTTAAGAATGTTCTACGCTTCAATGCAAAATTAAAATCCCGAGTGTGACGTCTACTCTGACTATAGGCTGCTTAGGCAATTTTCAGTAAACTTAAAACTCTTTCAAAGAAGCGAGAGACAGCACTTGATACCGAGCATCAAACTCATTATAATCCAGCAGTGATTGCAACCGCCTCCCATCGCCATAAAGGCTTGTTAATTAATTCCTAGTTTGCAGTTCAAGTTGACAGGAAGCAAAAATATGCATTAATTGTTGAATTTTTTTAGTATTTCATTTTGAATTTTAGCACAAATTGTTACGAAAATCCACAATTTGAACAGTGTTGGGCGTTTATTACCGGTGTGACGGTGCGTAGAAGACGTAGATAGTTCACTACAGAGCGAGACGGGGCGGCCCAAAATAGGGCGGCCGCAGGGAGGGTTGGTGTGGTTTTTGGGGAGACGAAAATCGGCGAATGGGTTTATGTTTTTACCCGGTGCTATGCGTGTGGTGATGGCATTACAAAAGGTTATCAAGGCACATATTTAACACGCATTTATGGGTATATATAGCAAGCACCTTTTTTCTGTTTATTATCTGTTTGTCGACAAAAATTCGTTTTTTTGGGGGTGGGGCGTGATATCTCTTTAATAAACCATACAAAGCGGTAAACCGCACTATGACGAAATATTTTTATAATAAATAAATTTTTCTGAAACAGCTTAAGCTTAATTTGCTTTTTAATTAATAGTGCAGAAGTTGTTGGTTAGTCTAGCTCAGTGTTGTGTAGCTAGGCATGTTGTAACGATCAATAGATCAGGGCCGTAATAGTAGTATAACTATATTCCTAAGCCTAACGCATAAAGATAAGCTGTTGCCTACCAAAGCATAAGCCTAAGCAATAATTAGTGTGAGATTTATCAATGACATGAAAATTTTGAATTCTGAGGTTGGTTTTTCACCGCCTTTGTGAACAATAGGAGCTTGCTTACTAAAGATAACTTTAAACCGAAGCCGAAGTCTAACCTTATGCCTAAAAGCCAAAAGGTTGTCATTCTGTAATGTCCCCAAGTCTGCTGTCCTCAGGCCCCTGTTGTTGACATCAGTGACGTTAGGCGAGTCGGGTAAAATGGCTCTTTTTTGAAGACTTATTCCTGGGGTTTTTCCCTTGTAACACTTCAAGGGTAATGCAATTTCAATTCTATCTCCTCACTCTCGTATTGTAACCTATGTGATACTTTGCCTGATTTGTGATCTCACTGTGTTTACAGTTGTAAAAAAATTGCATATTAATTGTATTTTGTCTCTGAGTACGTATATTTGCTATACGAAACCAAAAAAAACTTTATGAATAAAATTATTGTGATGTTTATTTCTATTGTTGGGTCATTCTGTGAATGGTTCAAAAAAGAAATATCTGTTAAACTCTACCATAGCATCGGTAACTAATTTCTTTTTGCTTAGGCTTAGTCTTAGGAATACGCTTGTGCTACTGTTACGCCTCTGAGTTATACATTGGCCAATTATGCTTAGGCTTTGAATACTGTAGAAAGACAAGTTTTCTGTCGACGAATTGGGCTACATTGGGTATGGTATACGCAAACACTTTCTACTTTTGCGGACATACCACTTGACGTACCCAAGTGGCGATGAAGGTGGGGCTATTCGATATCAACTTTAACATTCACGTTACAGTTATATCTTTGATATACTTCGCAACTTTTCAGGGGCAATGAATTTCAAGCGTTTCTCTGTTTATTATTCTTCCGTTTAAAAATTGCATATTCAACGTTTCACCAAAATTACCGACATTTTTGTAGCAGCCATGTATCGGTGTTTAATTTTGCACTTAAAGCACGCAATAATAAACGCTTTATAAATAACGGTTATGGGTCATCCACGTAATACTGTCTACGCTACTGTAAAAAATTGTCCACACCCCTGGTTTCAAGGGCTGGACAAAACGACATTGTTCTTACAATGTTAAGACTTTACACAAGGTGTACCTAGCTAGTTCGTTTTGGCAGTAGTCCCTTCGAAGGGACTAAGGACAAATTAGACACTGTCTGGACACAGTGTCTGACATCGGGACGTCCGAAAAAGAGCTTGTTGACAGTCCACAGCCCGTAACTAGGGCTTGTTTTAAAAACGTTGCAGTGTTCTAAAAATTTTACTTTCTTAAAAATTAACTGCAACCAGTAATTTTTAAAAGAGGGGGCAGGAAGGTTTTTGCCGGTAAAAGATAACTTGTAAGAGAACGACCCGCCCAATTCAAGCAGAGCAGGTTAGAATATAATAACTCTGGTATACCAGAAAGTTAAACCCCGGTGTCCCTGTCGAAATTTTGTCGTGACCGGTGAGGGGGGGGGGGCGGCGGCTGGGGTGTAAGTATATAGCTCCGGAACCCTACACTGTTGTCCCCCAGGGGAGGACGGGCGAGTAGGAACCCTTTAACGTCGCACACCAAGCCCAACGGTAGTTGCACCCTTCTTTCGCCCGTGGTTGCGGCATACTCAATATTAAGCTCTACAATAGTCTCTTCAAACAGACTCTGTAAAACAGAGTCCCTTGAAACAGACTCTTTAGATGACTAAACAGAGTCTGTTCTGACAGACTCGGGACAAAACAGTTGTCCTTCATATGACGCATTGACAGTGTAGCATGGGTATGGACGGCAATGTGACAAAGTATAGGCTGTTTGGAGAGTATGCGAGTTGTCCGGAAGGTCTATACAGGATATGGGTGACATTTGGACATGTCATTTAGTAACACTACAACTACAAAGTGAGGGGCTCGTAAGTGGGGACAATTTTTTACAGTAGCGTAGACAGTATAACGTGGATGACCCATTACCATGTACCTCGTCTATCTGTGACGATTGTAAGGGTCCATGTTACTTTTAGGGCCGTCCCTGCACCTGATTGGCCATTGTAACAATACAGAAGCCTTTTTATATGGTTTACGTAAACAAACCATTTACTGTAGGAAAAATTTTTGTAGAAAAACACGTAACTCTTGGCAGGTTTCTTAGCTGGTTTCTTAGTTACTAAAAATTACGCGACCTGGAGCTCAATGGCCAATCCGATCCATAGGTTCCCTTCCGTCCTTCGATGACGAGATGAATCATTCCAACAGCTCGAATGTGCTGAAAATTATGTAAATAGTTCATCCGAAGCTCGCGATGTGTTTCTCATTACACAAGTTTAACACAAACTGCATCTTGATGGCGTCTCGTATTAATATATAAAAATATTTGCTGACACTTAAAGAACTGACAGTCTATATTCGATCGCTGTTTGTCGTTAGCATTTTGCATTTTTTATCACAAATCTTCTCGTTTATTTTTTAAACTTTACGCCTTAAAATTCATATTTGACAGTTCCCAAGAACGTAGAGAATTTTGTTGTATCGTCAATCTGTTATTGTCACCGCCTTCGTTCGCGGCAATCATCCAAGAAATAAGTGTTATGAACACAAAAGAACGTTTTTGATAACTAAAATTTTATTGCAAATTGTCTACTTAAAAATTTTCACCGTTCAGTATACAACCGCAGGTCTTTCGCCAGCTCGGGTACAAGGGTTTTTGAAGAAGGTTCCTGCAATATTGATAGTAAAATTTTTACATAGTTGCACAAGTAGACTTAGATCTACGCTTTTGCAACGCTTAAGCTTAGACTTAGGCTTAGGAATACGCTTAATCTACTGTTACGGCCCTAAAAGTAAACATTGGCCGCACTGACCTATAAATAAGCAAACGTGCCAGCGGTTGGTGTAAAGATTCGATTGAAAGAAAATTGATAAAAAATTAAAAAAGTTAAAAAAGATAGTTCGAGGGATAGAAAAGCAAGGATGATAATGTTTTTTAAAAAACAATAAAAACGTTTGTTTTTTTGACATCGTTAAAACTCAAGGAGTCATAATATTGGTGACCCCGACGTGATCTTTTGATCACCACAGCAAACAGTCGTCATGTCGTTTTTAATACTTTTGATTGCGAGCTATATAACGCAATTATCTACTGATTCAACCAACTGCGTCAGTCCTCCAGAGACTCAATTTTATAAACTATGCAATTTTTATAACCGTCCATGGTTTCGCGCATCTTTTATTTGTATTTCAATGCTTAATTCTCAAACAACAATGCAACAACAATTTATTCGGTCACGTTTTTACTCGCAACTTTGCAACTTTTCCGCATTTGGAGTTCATTGGGCACAATGTCCAACAATTTCATCTTCACACCGGACAATGTTACGAATATTATTAATTGTTGCGGGCGATATCGAACAAAACCCAGGACCAACCGACTGGCGTAGTTTGTCAAAAGCAACGCTTGAACGAGCGCTACGTTTGCTTAATACGGACAATGACGATTTTGTTATGCCGAGACTCAAGCAGGATATTATTGCCGCACTTGAAGAAAAGCCAAACGAGATTCTACAAGTTGTTTTACATTGCGCACAAGAAACACAGGTACAGCATGCGACAGAAGTCCAAAAGGTAATAACGTTACCAGAATTTTTTGACAAAGATGTAAGGGTATGGTTTGATTTGATTGAACAGCTACTAGAGGGACAATCCGAGAACTGTCGTAAGCATAGTCTTTTAAGAGTTTTGCCGACTAATGCAATCCTAGAAAGTGGAGCTCGCCTTGCAGATGACTTTGATAACATCAAAGCACACATTATAACGTATTTTAATGAAAGTGATGACCGCAGGCTCCGCAAAATGCTTCAAGAACAAACGCTGGGTGATCGCAAGCCAAGTGTTGCATTACGTCACCTTGAGCGACTTGCTCCAAATAATGACAACTTAGTTAAACTTAGATTTATGGAAATACTGCCTGAACCAGTTCGCGTAGTTTTAGCTACACTAAATGACGTTCCTTTGCATAAATTAGCTAACACAGCAGATCAAATGGTTGAACAGATGAGTATTAACTCAGTGAATATGGTTAAGCCGCAATCTGATACGACAAATGCTGCGATAGAAAAACTATGCGGGCTGGTTGCAGAAATGACAAGTACTATTAATACGATGCTAACAGAACAAACAAAATGTCATCATAGATCGCGTAATAGATCGCAGAGCATGGATCATAATTCACGCGGCAGATCGCTGTCTCGTGGCCGTCGGTTTAATTCTAATGGACCGTTGTGCTATTATCATTTCCGTTTCGGCAAAGATGCTAACAAATGTGAACCTTCTTGTAAATGGAAGCCACGAAACACCAAAGACAACAATTTTTCGGGAAACATTTCACCTCCGGGGCCAGCGCGGCAGGCCACGGAGTAAATTTAGTTACTTTAGCCGCTCCAGAAGTAGGTAAAATGCTGGTAGATACAGGAAGCGATGTTTCATTTATTCCAAAAAGCTTGCAAAACTGTTTCAAAATAACACAACACGGTTCCAGATGTTTTACAGCAGCAAATGGAACACAAATAAATACTTACGGTAATTGCAAAATAAAATTTACAATTCCTGCGTTAAACAAACAGTTTGAATGGTCTTTTATTGTTGCGGACGTTGAACAAATAATTCTTGGTTTGGATTTTTTAAAGCAAAATCGAATTGTAATTAACTGCGAAGATTTAAATGTCACGCAGGTTAGTAATAGTGTCAATTTGTGTCTAAGCGCTAAGCACACTTCTGCTGATTACTCTGCAATTCAAAACCAATTCAATCTATTACAGCGTAAATATGCGTCGCTTTATAACATGCCATCTGGTAGTGAACCGGTGAAACACCCAGTAATTCATTATATACAGACTACTGGACCTCCAGTTTTCAGCAGGCCACGAAGATTGTTCGGTCCGAAACTAGATGCTGCTAAAGCAGCGTTTAATAGGCTCGAGAAACAAGCCATTGTTTACCGCGGCGAATCTCCGTGGGCAAGTCCGCTACACATGGCACCAAAATCAAATAACGATTGGCGTGAATGCGGGGATTATCGTGCATTAAATACAATAACAATTCCCGACAGATATCCCATGCCAAATTTAAATGATATGACCAACTGGCTGCATGATTGTTGCGTTTTTTCTAAATTAGACTTAACAGCAGCATTTAATCAAATTCCAATTGCTAAAGAGGACCAAATTAAAACTGCCATTACTACCCCTTTTGGCCTTTTTCTTTATCAGCGTATGCCTTTTGGTTTAAGAAACGCTTCCCAAACATTTCAAAGACTTATTGATACAACATTGCAAGATATACCGTTTGCGCGTGCATATATAGACGATATTTTAGTAGCAAGCCGAACACATAGAGAACATCTGTATCATTTGCAAGTTGTATTCGAACGGCTAAGCTTGCACAGTTTACACTTGAAGGAAGCAAAATGTCAATATTTTAAAGATTCGGTGGAGTTTCTTGGTGTTCAAATATCTAAAAAAGGCTTAAAACCGCTTGACAGCAAAGTTCAAGCTATTTTAGAATATCCTGAACCAAACACCGTGAAAGCCTTAAAACGTTTTCTTGGGATGGCTGGTTTTTACCACAGATTTATTCCACATTTTTCTGAGTTGGCTAGTCCACTCACTGATTTAACCAGACAAACAGAGTCAAAAACACTGCGCAAAACCTTGATTTGGTCAAATGCAGCTCAAATAGCATTCCAAGCATTAAAGAAGTCCATTTCCAATTGCGTAACACTTGCGTTCCCAAACCCTGACGCCGAAATCGAATTAACAACTGATGCTTCTGGTGTTGCTGCCGGAGCAGTTCTCAGCCAAAGACTTAACCAAAAATCAGAACCGTTAGCATTTTTCTCAGCAAAATTTACTGAAGCTGAGTCTAAAAAATCAACTTTTGAACGCGAACTACTAGCATTATATTTAAGTTTAAAGCATTTCAGTTGGTTATTAGGGTTGCGGTTTGTGATAAAAACCGATCATAAACCCTTGCTTTATTGTCTGCAAATGAAATCGCCAACGCCTCAGCAGGCACGTTGGATAAGTTATATATCAGAGTTCAACTGTCAAATTCAACATATTAGCGGAAGTTCAAACATAGTTGCCGATTGTTTGTCAAGGCCGATTAACTTAATTACTTCGAGTTTCGATAAATCATTAGCAGAAGCACAACAAAACGACACCGATTTGCTTAAATTCATTTCAAATACTGATCTACCAATAAAGAAAATATATTTCGACGACGCTTGTTTATTCTGTGATGCGTCTAATGATGAAATAAGACCATATTTACCTGCTAGTCTCAGATTCCAAGTTTTTAACGAAATTCATCAACTCTCACATCCTGGACCTAAAAGCTCAGCAAAATTAGTTTCAAAGCACTTTATATGGCCCGGATTAAATCGAGACGTTAGAACATGGGCGCAGCAGTGCTTCGCATGTCAAGCTTCTAAAATAACCAAGCATACAAAAACACCAATTGGAACAATCCCTACAACAGGCCGCTTTAAAACTATACATATTGACCTAGTTGGACCCCTTCCTGTCTGTCAAGGATACAGATACATGCTAACAGTTATTGACCGATTTACACACTGGATTGAAGCAATTCCACTCAGCGATATTAGCACCGAATCAGTTGCTGTGGCGTTAGTGTCGAACTGGATTAGCAGATACGGAGTTCCAGAAACATTGATTACTGACCGAGGTTCGCAGTTCGAGTCAGTTCTATGGAGCAAACTGATGAACAAATTAGGAATTGAACGAAAGCGAACGACAAGTTATCACCCTTCATGCAATGGCGCGATAGAACGTGTACATCGAACATTAAAAAACGCGCTGCGAGCAAACTGTTTAACTGCCAACTGGATTGGTGCGCTTCCATTAGTACTCCTCGGAATGCGAACAGCTATTTCAAGCCATGGTTATTCTGCATCTCAAGCAGTCTTCGGATGCGAAATTGCACTTCCGACTAGTTATTTCATTCCTGATACGCAAAATCATGATGACCATTTTATTGACAGTTTGTTTAGAAAACAACAATTGTTTTCTGCTGGTACCAACAACTATTCAACAGCTTATGCTTTCGTACCTAAACAGCTTTCAACCTGCGATCAAGTATGGGTGCTTGATCCAGCTCCGAAATCGACATTTTGTAAACGTTATAGAGGACCATTTCGTGTTGTGTCGCGTACTGACACAACTATTGATGTGATTATAAATAACAATATTGAAAAGATATCTCTAGATCGTGTGAAACCCGTATTTACATGTGGTAACAATATGCCAGATGAAACGCGAGACTTAGTTCAGCAGGCAGATCCCTCCAAAAATATCAAAATAAGTGTGAAACCTGAGCTTGTCAGCGATTTAAATCAAAAGTTTGATATCGTCAATGTCAAGCTTCGTGGTTATCCAGTTTGGCCTGCTCGACTAGTCAACCCTATAAAAACACCTCTAGCGAGTCGAAAACGTACAAACGATACCGTTGCAGTACAATTCTTTGGTACTCAAAAATATGCTTATGTTCCAAAAAATAGCGTTACATTTTTCAACCCTGAAGAGCTAAGTAGCAAGCACAGCGGTGTTTGCCGTGCGAAACGTCTTGCAGACGAGTATATTAAAAATTCCGTTTATCAAGCAAAGAAAAAAGTACGATTTCGATTGAAATAGGACACGTTCCACGTTTTAGAAAGGGGGTGATGTAAAGATTCGATTGAAAGAAAATTGATAAAAAATTAAAAAAGTTAAAAAAGATAGTTCGAGGGATAGAAAAGCAAGGATGATAATGTTTTTTAAAAAACAATAAAAACGTTTGTTTTTTTGACATCGTTAAAACTCAAGGAGTCATAATATTGGAGAAAGGGGGTGATGTAAAGATTCGATTGAAAGAAAATTGATAAAAAATTAAAAAAGTTAAAAAAGATAGTTCGAGGGATAGAAAAGCAAGGATGATAATGTTTTTTAAAAAACAATATCATCCTTGCTTTTCTATCCCTCGAACTATCTTTTTTAACTTTTTTAATTTTTTATCAATTTTCTTTCAATCGAATCTTTACAGTTGGTAACACAAAGTGAAAAACTCTACAGGCTATACACAACGAAATTCGTCTTAAATTCTTGCATAGAACATTAGTGTGGACTGTAGGCGTACATCTTATATTTTAAATTATCACAATAGCTTTTCGAAACTGTCAGGTATTTTAGACAAAAGAGCAAGTATTTGCAGCAAAATTTAAAGTATAAAGCATATGAAGAGAAGCAACATCTTGTGATTACTAAAGCAATAGAGTTTTAGTTGTATATGTCCAATTCGCCGTTATAGATTACAAATAACTATTACTTCTTCGGCCCATGTTACATTTAGGGCCGTCCTGGATTCTGGTCGGTCTGTAAAACAGTAGGCTTACATTCTAGACTACATTTTTTACTTAGGGTTTAGGTTTAGGCTTAGGACTACGCTTAGGAATACACTTTTGCAACACCTAGGCTTAGCCTTGGACTTAGGAATACGCTTAATCTACTGTTACGGCCGTAAAAGTAACATTGGCTATTTGTTCTCGTATGTACTTGCTCTCACATATGCACAGAACAAAATTTTCACAAGACGTGTAGAAGTGTCTCTTGATCGAGTTTCAAGCTGTTGATAAATCGAGTTGTGATGGTAAACTGCGCCGACATGTGATTGTCGTGGTTCGTATCTTAGCTTGAAATTAAAATTCGCCTGAATCTGAAAATATGCGCGTGGAAAATGTTCAAAATCCGGACTATGTAGCATATAAAATACAGTGCAGTAAGCGAAAAAATTACACTGTTCTGCCTCGAACTGCCAAACTGGAATGTTTTTAAATAACAAAATTAAAAACAGTGAAATAAATATTAAATAAAATAATAAAGTAAAACAATAAAATTGCACTCTTGATTGGCTTTCCACCCGTCAAAGTCAAATACATCATCGATAACGTTTTGTTAAAATATGACGTCATAATTAACACCAGATGTCTCCTGAAATTTGTACGAACCGGAGTACTTTTTTAAATAAAACCATAATTTACAAGAGGGACAACTGTTCTTTGTTTTCTTATTAATTTTTGAAAAAAAAACAGTTTCTCACTTTTCAATCTTTTTCGCGTTGTGTCTTAACCTTTTGGTTGTTCAGGGTAAAGTTTGACCAAGCTTAACTGTAAGAGATGGGTAAAGTCTTTCGAAAAGCTGACAAAATGACAGTTTTGTCGTTGTTACTGTGTACCGTATTTGATTTGAAATATTAAAAATCAAGTTTGGGGTCAATTTTACGCAATTTAGCTTCAGGGAGACTCGGTTTATGAGGTAAGAGCACCATTAAATTTGCACTTCAGATTTTATTTCAGTATTTAAAAAATAATTTCACGAAACATTTTGTTTCATTTTGAAATTTTGGCCTATAAAGATCAAGGGCGGAGAATTTTTCTGCGGGACCAGAATTGAGTAAGCTTAAAGCGTTCGAGTAATTTTTTTGCTTGGACGTAGGGTTAGGTTTTGGTATTAATAGCTGATTTTTACGTTTAGGACTAGGCTTATGAACATGCTTATAATACTGTTACGGACCTGTTTTATACATTGGCCAAAAGCCAATGTATATAGTCCAGTGCAGTAACAGTAGTACTGTAGTGACCCGAATAAGGGGGGGACTAATATTTATTTGGCCTCTCCAGAGGGTGCCCCCTGTTATTCGGTTACGGACTATAATTTATTTTCAACCCGCATTCCGCCATCCTTCGTTACTGATACATATCCGGTATTGCAAATATCCGTAGAATGAAACGTTTTTTCAAAAATTTGAGCAATAATGCAAGGTTTTACTTAGGAATGTACTTTGAAAACTTAACCCCTTCTCACATTGAGTTGCCTATAGGCAACTCAGCGCAGTGTATATACGTTAAATAGTATATATCGCACCGTGTTTAACAATTGCAACACGTATACATTATACTAAATCACCACAAGACGTGAGAGCCCCCTCGGGCTCGAGCGTCAAGCTCCTATAGCTGAGTGGTAATGGTATACGCCTCCCACTCCAGTCACTGGAGTTTGTATCCTAGCATAAAAGTAGGTCCCAGGGGAAATAGAAAATATTCATGTGAGAAAGGGTTAAGCGAAAAATTTTCAGTTTACTATCTAAGTATGCTTTAAAGTTTCGAACTCTGATGTATTTGTGCTGGAGTCATTTATGCGCTACCATTGGGAATAATTGACATTTATGGACTCTAATTAGCGTTTAGGGACTCTATCTGCTTACGGACTCTTATTAGGGATACAGACTCCTAGTAAATGGGACTCAAAATAAGGAACCCTCTTATTACCCCCTCTTATTCAGGTCACTGCAGTAAGCATATTCTTTAGCCTAAACCTAAGCATAAGGATAAGCCTGAGCGTAAGCCTAGACTTAAGCCCTACCCATAATACTGAGCAACAAATCCGAAGCTTATACTGCAGACCTGCGTAAAAACGGCCCGCCAATGGCCTTTATGTGGTCCAAAATAAGGAATCATTGAACTGTTCAGTTCTGGCGTGCCTGCTCTAACTATTCGATTTGAGATAAAAATAGAAATTTATCTAAAATTTCATGACATTTTCAATATACCGCCTATTCTTTCAGCAAAATTCTAGACCACCGAGTGAAAAATATTTGCATGACTTAATTGTATTTTCAGACGAAAACATTTACCAACACTTACCGTGAATCTATAAGGTCTATCGTTTATAACCAAGGTTCTAAAATTCGTTTAACTTTGTTCAAAATTTACTGTATACATTTGTCCAGGTTAACAGGAAGGCAGGATGCCAACAACAGTTCAGATTTGGATTCGGATACGACCAAATTGTCAATGTGTCTAGATTAGGATTTGAAGTTCAAATCGTGGGTTCGATGCCGTTCTGTACCGAAGCCCTATTTTACCTTCACGCACTCTTGCAGTTGTATCTCCATGCGAGTTTTAAGGTTTCACAGACACAAATCAAATCGATGTATTTTGTTACTGACGTCATATATCTGCCATCTAATTTTTCAATTTTTTTATGTTTAAAATTAATTATCAGATATAATTTTAGAAAATCATAGCTATTTTTTTGATTAATTTTTGTTTTTAAAGTTGAAGGTGGTTGAGTTTTGGGTATCGGACCAGACTGTGTGTAAAACGTAAATTTAATTGTTTTACAATTGTTGGCCAATATATATAGATCAGGGTCGTAGCAGTAGTATAAATTATCTTTCTAAGCCTAAGCCTAAGTCTAAGCCGGCCAATGTAAAGAACACGGACGGAAAAGTATTATAAGCATATTCCAAAGTGTAAGCCTAAGCCGGAGTCTATGCAAAAAATAAGACTAGGTAAAGCGTATAAACTTACTCTATTTCAGTCCCGCGGAAAAGGAGTTCGTCCCTCGATCTATACATGGGTCTTGTTGTTTAATCAACTATGCTTACATTTGGCCAGAGATGGAACTGAAGCGTACTCGTCAGCTTCCACGGGTAGGGAGGTGAGCATTTTGGCCCCTCATGGTTAGACTGCATGATATTGGCAGAACTGAGGCGAACGGTGTTTTTTGAAAGATGGAATCGTTTATTATAAAATTCAATATAAGGTCTATGAATTTTTTTGTCAAGCTTAGTTGCGGCGAAATCACTTGTGCTTTCCGCTGCTATACTTCAGAAAGACTTGGGTTCACAGTGTAATAAAAAATATATTAAAGAAAGTTGATAGAAATAAAGTTTAATAGATAATAAAATTATTGCAGAGTGTTGTCAGCAGAATGAACGCCATTGAAACTGTAAACATGAGCCGAAGTTTGAAAATTTGTTAATCTTCATTAATTTTTAAATACGTTTTTGAATTATACATACATACATACATACATATATGAATATATAAACATATATTGTATATATAAATAAAATATTAATAAATTGAGTCAAATCCGCACTAGACAATGAAATTTCGCACATCGTAGAACTTCATTTATGCAGCATAGTATTCTTTGAACAGAGACGGTTCATATTTTAGTTCATTTGCGTCATGAGGGTATACTGGGAGGAAGACTCCCTATCGTATCACCCGTGTGTGACAATGATAAACAATATATACTGCAAAAAATGATGAGTCAAATTGACTCTCTCCGAAATAGGCTCTACGGGACTACGCAAAACTGAGTCAAATTTGACTCCTCTAGATTCAAATTCGACTCACTCAGGCGCATGTTTGACTGTGGCGGAGTCGAATTTGATTCAGTTTGTGCAGTGCCGCAGACCTATTTCGGAGGGAGTCAATTTGACTCACCATTTTTACAGTATATGTATATACTGTTCTTTTCTCCTACTACAAGCTAAAAACAACTAAAATCGAAAAAAAAACAAAAAATAACAAATAATCGCTAACAAAACTAAAAAATAACAAATATTCGCAAAAAAAGCAAAAAATAACAAATAACCGCTAACAGAACTAAAAAATAACAAATAATCGCAAAAAAACCAAAAAAATAAATAATCGCTAACAAAACTAAAAAATAACAAAAAATCGCAAAAAACCAAAAAATAACAAATAATCGCTAACGAAACTAAGAAATAACAAATAATAGCAAAAAAACCAAAAATAACAAATAATCCCTAACAAAACTAAAAAATAACAAATAATCGCTAACAAAACTAAAAAATAACAAATAATCGCAAAAAAACCAACAAATAACAAATAATCGCTAACAAAACTAAAAAATAACAAATATTCGCAAAAAAAGCAAAAAATAACAAATAACCGCTAACAGAACTAAAAAATAACAAATAATCGCAAAAAAACCAAAAAAATAAATAATCGCTAACAAAACTAAAAAATAACAAAAAATCGCAAAAAACCAACAAATAACAAATAATCGCTAACAAAACTAAAACATAACAAATAATCGCAAAAAACCAAAAAATAACAAATAATCAATAACAAAACTAAAAAATAACAAATAATCGCAAGAAACCCAAAAATAACATATAATCGCAAAAAAAATAACCCTTTTCTCGCGACAACGACAAACGTGAGCTGGTTGTAAGTGCTATAATTATTTAAAAAAACCACGGCTTGACTTTTATTAGTTTTTTCTATGATTTAAAATTGACCTTTTTTCATGGCGTCTGGCCAGGATGTCAGTGTGTTTACGACTCAGTTGGGCGTTGTTCTGCATTTGTTGTGCAACCACCTTTACCCATTTGTCGCATAGAGTAAATGTGAGTAACTCTTAGCGTAAAAATAAGACTACTTTTTAGTACTGAAAAAATGAATTTTAAAATTATTGACCCATAAAATTGGTCTTAGCACCAGCCTTCCGCAACCTCAAGCTGGTAAATTATCTTCGGCTTCACAACGCTGATATAAAAAATCCGCCCATGTTACTGTTAGTGGCGCAGCCGTTTTTATAGGAAACTATATTATTTATAAGTGAGGTTTTAGTTTAATTTTTTGCTTGGACTTTGAAAAAATCTATATTGATCCACTGGGTCTGGAGTGAGCTAAAACTTACTATACGCCTACCCCTGCATTGAGATAAAACCTATTTTGTTTTGACGCACGTTGGCAGCAGCAACGCCATGCCAATGATGGTGCTGTACTGTTGATGACGTCCGGCGCCGTCCGTCACCGTGCGGCGCCGGCGTATGCGAATTTGCTTACGTACGAGAGCGTATGGTGACAGGCGGTGACGGACGGCACCGCAGGCCAAGTTTAGAGCCACCGTAAGCATTTGTGATTTTAAAAATAAAATTTTTGCCAGAAACAATTTTTTTGAAATTTTGTAATCTGCGGGAGTTTTTTGAAATTTTATATGAAAATTTCGTAGCTACGGTGAGTACGAAAACTAAAGCTAGAAAAATAGCACAACCTTATATATTTTTGGCAAATCTAATAACATGGACTTTTTGACATTGGCGAGCGCAGTATAACCTGGATGGTGCATCACTTTCTATGTTTAGTTGGAACTTCCGCGTTTTCCGAGTTTACCAATAAATAACCTTCTTAAAATCTTTTCTTCGAATAAGAAAGAACTAGGTTCTCAGGCCACTAGCCAGCTCACCTTGCTAAGGGGGCGAGAAAATTTACAGCAGAGCACAAGGGTTTTCAACGACTTACAAGCAAGGTTCAAAATATTTTAGGAGATAACATTTTTGAGGCGGGGTTGAGTCCCCCTGGCCACCCTTGGCTGACGGCCCAGTGGGTGCTTAAAAATTTATTACTACACGTTTTAAATTAAATCGATTCTTCACTAAAACGGCCATGTAAAGTTCAGGGGCGGAACGTTTTTCTGTGGGACTAGAAAAGAGTAAGCGTAAGCTTTAGACTATTTTTTGCATGGCTTAGGCTTAGGTTTAAGAATATACTCATTCTTGCGGTTAGGCTTTAGACTTAGGCTTAGGCTTGCGCTTAGTAATATGTTTATTATACTGCTCCGCCCCTGTTCTTTACATTGGCCACTAAAACTGTACAAAATGTGTTTCACACAGTCCTCGTGGGAAATTTATCAGCTGATGCAATAAATAACACCCACAAATACAAACAGGAGCGAGCCCCCTCAAAAAGTTTAACTACCGTCGCCAGACTAAAAAAAGTGATATGTGTTTGCGATATATTTCGATATGAAACCTAAATTTAAAATGTATTTTTTTCAAGATTTATGCTGTTTTTAATTTTTAAACCTAAAATATTAAATCCGCCCAATTCAGTTTATATATAAAAGTAGTATATTTTGAGATGGACCTTTTGTTTAGGAGAGTTGAATCAAATTAATTGGTTTGCTACATCTCTTTTGGGCGACGCCACGGTTTCGAGAGAAGGTAATTTTTTAAAAGTTGCTAGGTTTTATTTTGGCTAGTGGCCCTTTAATAGGCTAGAGCATCTAGCTTCTACGGTCGAGTGGAAGTGCTAATCGCTACAGCAAATATTCATGTATCAAAGGGTTAAAATCTCTTGATCAATACATATGGGTGGGTGACCTTGGGTCTGAAAAAAATCGAATGTTTTAAAAATTCAAATTTCGACGCGAAATGATTAGAATAGGTCATGAGAATCTGGAATATGCAAAATTTTTTTTAAATCTGTTGTTTTTAAGCATACTCCGGCTGGTTTAGAGAAAAACAATCCTCAACTTTACGCCCTGTAAATTATTATGTCATGAAAGCTTAGGCTTAAGTTTAGGAATATGTTTAATCTACAGTTACGGCTGTAAAAGTAACATTTATTATGCTAAAAATAGTTTTTGGACTAGCTATATAACATTAAACAAATTTCGTGCATAGAAAGCAAACGTCTAATATTTTGGCCTACCTGTTTCGTACATTGGCCACTATTTTCTAGCTTGTTTTTGAGCTAAAGTCAACTCATTACTGAATAATGATCTAAGGGACACATTATAAACTAATATTAGACCAGTCATTTGCTATATATCCTTTGCTATTGATAATAACGAGGAAAATTAGCTACGACCTTGGGTTTGGGATTTGGAATACCGAAAGCAGTAAATTAAACTATGGCTAGAAAAAGGTGAAGTTTTGGCATCTTGAAATTAAAATTTTTGTCTGGTATTTATTGTGAGTATCCTAGTGGGGTCTCGGCAAACATTTTTCGACTCGATCCACGCTTGACCCACTCAAAATAAAATTTTTTCACCCATGGGTATCAGAGCTGCACGCGACTCACGGTACCCGCAGATACGCGTGGGCTGGGTAAGCAGTCTTTGAGCAGGCATACCAGCGGGTAAAAAATAAAATGTCTGCGAGTAAAGCGCAGCGCGGGTAAGCAACTTTATCCACTTAATCCACCCCTGACGGGTATACTCGAGTTAAAAACTTTTACCCGCGACCCATATTTAACTCTGGCGTGAACTCTTACTAACATTTTTCAAAGGCCGTTACGGCCATTGCTTTCGTTAACGTTCGCACGAAATAAAAGGTTAATACAGCAAAATTGCAAACAACCCTAGTGATTAAAACACCGGAATATCTGCAAGAAACAGCTTAGGTTTTATACATTAACTTATAAAATTTGGAACGAGTGAAGCCTGATAATTTATGATTCTCGTATTACAACTCTATACTCCCGTTGGTTGACCCACATCTCAAGAACATTACCCAACACACGTTTACCCGCAGGTTGGGCCCCACACTGCCCCATATATTGATGGATCAGAATGCGTGAAAACCGCAATATTCTTCGGTAAATGTGTAAATTAATATGCTTTAAAGTGTATTTTTAAATGTAAAAAATGTTGTTTAATTTGCATCGCTCGGTCTAAATATTTTTGCCGGGCATGAATTTCAACTATTTTTAATCCTAATGATCTCGTTACATCGAATTCTGATGTGATCGCTTGATACTCTCAACTTGAACTACCGCATCGTTTCCTGCAGACACAGAGTTATTTTCTGCATTTTTCATTTTTTTAAAATTTATATAATTTGAATAGGTTAGTTGTAACAAATTTAAAATGCTATTACTGCCAATCAATTCCGACCATCTTTGACACTCGCATAGAAAAGTTACCATTTCCAACCAATGGTAAAATTAATCGTTTAGAATTTACACTCTTTAACAAGAGTATGCAGCTCTTGGGGTTCCGTATGGTACAAAATGTACCACTGGGCGTTGTGATTTTGGCCGACTTCATCCTATTTAGAACGGATCTCTATCTTATGCAATACCCCTAAATTAAGCTATAAGTGGAGCATTTTTGATGCCGGATGCATACTGTGCCATTAATATTCGCACACGTTTTACCCCCTCTAAATAAGGGAGACAGTCTAAAACGCAACGCGTGCAGCGTACATTTTGTGCCATGGGAAACCCCAGGAGTTGCATACTCTTGTATCATGCGCTCTTGACGTTACCGGCCGATGTAAAGAACAGGGATGGAACAGTGTTATAAGCATATTCCTAAACTTAAGCCTAAGCCTAAGTGTAACCCTAAACGTAAGAATGAGCGTATTCCTTGGCCCATGCCTAAACCTAAGCATAAACCAAGCAAAAACATTATAGTCTAAAGCTTTTCTACATTCTCTTTTCTAGTCCCACACAAAAACGTTCCGCCCCCTGATCTTTACATGGGCCAAGTTACCAGTGACGTTTGTGTTTGTTCTGATCGAAATGTGAATGAAATATCTGGTTTTATATTTTTTTAGATTTGTCAAAGTTTAATTTTAATACTAATTATACATCAATTTGCCTGGACCGGTTGGCTTTCTCAGTTTGAACTTACCCCGTTTAACCAATGGCTGATTCTATCATCAACGTCGCATCAATAGCTGCTACCGCTATCACTGATACTAACGTTTGCCCTGATCAAAAAAGCGTCGAATTCTGTCGAGGACCGGTTGAATCGGAACGCTCCGTCGATGTTGACACCAGGCCTCGCTCAATTTTAAAGTCATCTCCAAGACTTTCAGGCGTCCAAGGTCGAAAATACGACAGCAAGCGTGCGTCGTCGGCAAGTCTGTCAAAACAACGAAAAGTGTCGTCGCATTCGCGTAAGGTAAAGCTGTAGTGAATTTATTGATTTTTCGCTATCGGAGGATAGTTTTTGTGTTTCGAAATTGTACAACTTGTCAAATGTTAAGTGTAGCGACCAGTGTAAAGATTAGGGGCGGAACGTTTTGGTGCGAGACTAGAATAGAATAAGGTTAAGCGTTAGACTAACTTTTTTGCTTGGCTTAAGGCTTAGGATTAGGAATAAACTCATTCTTACGCTTTAGGCTTAGGCTTACGCTGAGTCTTAGGAATAAGCTGAAAATACTGTTTTGCCCTTGTTCTTTACATTGGCCAGGTTAGCAGATAAAAAATTGATATTTTAAAACTTTCAAATTACGCTGACGACGAAACATTTTTTTGAACTTTTGTTGAATTGCGCCGTATTTCTTCAGGTATATTTGGATATAGAGCCTATTGTAAGCTTCAAATTTAAAAGGCTGGTGGGTTCACACGAAGGTCCTCCAGGAGAGAACATATGGGGGGTGGATAGAGCGGATATATCACCTGTAATTTTTGGAAAAAGCTCCCAAAATAGCACTTTTGCAGAAAGTGGAATATTCTTCAGAGATCAGAAAATTTTATCGCTTGCCACGCTTGCTAAGAGAAAACATTTTGAGATGCAATTTTCCAGTCCTAAAATGAAATGCCATCTAAGCCCTTGCTCGCCTCGAGGGCGGATCCGGGGGGGAGTGTATCCCCCACCAGCTGCAGAGTGTAATTATTTTCAGGGCTAAAACCAACGTAAGCTATAATGGCAGTTATGGTGATTTTTAAAAATGCGGGGAAAAATGAGGGCATTGCATACATATATACGGTGTATATATACTAATATTTAACATTTTCCGCTTGTACATCCGCCCACCAGGAATTTCTGGATCAGCCACTTGCTCGCCTAAGTCTAAAAAGATGCCTAAACTAAGCCCGAGCAAACAACCTAATGTTTGTTCCCCCTAAAATCTCTATTGTTTGACTGAATGAGGCTTTCAAGACCATCGAGCGAGTTTTAGCTATGTTTTCTCGGAACACCCAATTAATGAGATTCTGAGTCGGTTCAATTTTTTGTTATAATCAGAACTTTCGTTGTGAAAAACAACCTTTATTATATCACTGTACCCATCGGCAGATCCAAGATGGCGCTCCACCCAAGCCATGGCCAACAAGTATTTGATGCCCTTACCTTTATATTATATTATATTATATTATATTATATATATATTTATAAATAAATATACTAAAATTGTGTTTGGCTTCTTTGTGTTTTTTGACTATTATATGGGCCGGTCCTCCCGGAAAATTTTTGCCTCCCTAGAAAATTTTCACCTTTGCTTCTAAATAATCCAAAGCCCTTCACATGCCCCTCGAGCAATATGTTTAGCCCTTCTCCTAGCAAGGTGAGCTGGCTACAGGTCCGCTATTATATAATGTGCGGCCTTTCCGTCAAAAATTGTTCGCTCCACCATTGTATACCTGCGTTTCGTGTAACAGACGTGTTTGTGATGTCTCTGGGTTGCTACGGAAATTACAAATCTCGCTACGTTAACGCTACAAAGCGTAAAGGTCTTAGTGAACCTAAACCTAAATACGAACGAACCTTATGTTTTGTTACCATCTGAGATTGTGTTTATTTTTGTTACATAAAAAACAGTTTTACGTGTATCAGACAAAACACGCTTTTTTCGCGAATAGAATATACTACGAGCAACTCAGCGCACATTCTGTTCGCGAAATAAATACAAAATGACCAGTGTTTAACAATTATTACACGTATGCGCAGTATGAAATGTACACAGTGCTTGAGAGTGACTTCGGGTTTAAGCGTGAAGCTCTTGCAGTCGAGCGATGATGGTAAACGCCTCCCATACGATCGAGCATTGAAGTTCGAGTTTTAGTTTTAAAAGCTGTTTGATGTGAAAATTGCACCCTCACGTCATGACGCAAATCACAGCATTGACTTGTAGTCAAGTTGACGATAACATCATTAGCGTTAAACAGCGGCAGATCTAGAAATTCCTGCTTTGGGGATGCAGAAGTGGAAAATGTTAAGTATTGGTTGGTATATACATACATATATATGTATATATTTACGTATATATGTATGCAATAGACTCATTAAAGGGATGTTTGCATAAACTTCTAGCCAATGATCTCTTGGTTGTTACTAGGACGAAGAGATTTTTTGTTCTTTATTTACATTTTCAAAAATCGCCATATCTGCCATTATAGCTTACGTTGGTTTTAACCCTCATCCCCACTGGATCCGCCTTTGACGTTGAGACAAATAATTTCAACTAAGCTTATCATATGGTTCATTGTTGGAAGTTTTCACTATTTTTGTTATTATGTCGTTGCAGTGCCGAGACTAGCACAATTCCCATGCTACTGAGAGAACCGACTGTTCACTCCATGGGCCTGTACAGTAGACTAAACAGCTTTCAAAGCCTAAAAGTCTAAGTCTAAGCGTTGAAAAAAGGCGTAAGCCTATGCCCAAGCAAAATATAACCTAAACGTTTTGTACTTAGTAATGTCCAACCTACAATTTGTATTGTTTTAACAACCGCAAAGCTGTAATGTTCTGATCCTGGGGCTACAAATCAACTTCCACTACAACTTTTATCGCTTGTATGATATGAAAAATTTTAACTGCTAATGAATTATAATCTAAGCATAATTTTAACTGTATCCTAAGCCTATAAAAGCCAATGCTTTAGCATCGAATTTGACTCTGGCGGAGTCGAATTTTGACTCAGTTTGTGTAGTCAGGAAAAGCCTATTTCCAAGAGAGTGAATTTGACTCCCCAATTTTTGCAGTGTATTGACGACCGTCGAATCGTTGAGTAGATACAATTTAGGATTACAAGTTGTTATTTGACGAGCTGTCGGACGACCAATTGTTGTGATACCTTTTAATGTAAGCTATGTTTTACACATCACGTTGTGTTATTAAGTAGTTTCTAAAGCTAAAATCTCTTCACACTTTGAAGTGAGTGGTTTTCAATGAGACGCTGGCCGCATTGCTTTACCACCGTTCGGATAATTTAGGTATTTGTAGTTTTAGAGTTTTTTCAAAATAGTTTCCAAACGAGATCTGGAAGTTTAAGCCTAAGAATAAATCTATGCATTAGCGTAAATCTTAGCTTAAAATGTGGAGCTAAACATTAACATATAAGCGAAAACCTAAAGTTAGCAACGAAATGAGAAGGTTTGGCCAACTTATTGGGTCTTTTAATAATACACACAGTAAAAGTAATTTGAAATTTATTCAAAAACGTATTTTCAGTAATAAAACTGAAAAGTTTTTGTGATATTTAAAACAAATTTTTCTAAAAATAACAGGAAAACGTTTATTTCTTACTTTAATACAATGATTTTCAGACTTTTACTTCAAAACGTTTTTCGACAATTTTTCTGTTATCACAAATCTTTTAATGTGCGCCTTGCTAATCATACTTCTTAAATGTAGAAAACGTTTCTTAAATATCAGAAATATTATTTTGCGTGCACTGGCCTGGTTCCAATTGTTTGCATATTCAACTTTGGGTGCGAAATATCATGAGATATTATGTGACTCCGACCTTGATATATAATTAAAAAGATCCAAAATATTATCAAACTTAAATTCGCAGCTTCAGTTACTTTATACGCAGCAATGCCAAAACCAGAAATATCAACGCTAGAAATAATAGTGGAAAAAACTTGCAAGCGAAGCGATCGAGAAGGCAAACGCAATATTAATTCTAAATCTTAATACAAATCTTGGTTTCGATTCCCGTTGAGGGGCCTAGGCTGAAGGCCCCCCTTGAGTCCGTCAGTGCTATGTACTTATCAAAAATTCTGAATTAATATTTAATCGGTAACTATATCACTCCTGAATCTACGACAATTCGCCGTCCGACAACGTGTCGCCCAACAGCATCCTAAAGCCTACGAATAAATATATGCATAATCCTATGCGTAATCCTAATCCTAAGCATCATGATGGGCGACGACAAATAGTCGATTAAATGAAATTTTGGATTGCATGTTGTCGGATGACGAGTTGTCGAGCACAAATTGTCGTGATGCCATCACATCTTGTCAAGCACTAAACTTCGTTTTAAAATTTACCTGGAGGTGGGCAAATACTGGCCCGATATCACCAAGGTTAAAAAGGGCACCTGTAAATTTTCTGGCCGCTGAATACGCAGCTTTGCCAGCGCCGTAGTTGTATGGTACGAAACCAAATGCTTACTTTTAAGCTAGCACCCAATACTTATTTTTTCAGCAGATTTTTTTACGAATTAAAGGCAATATTGTGTATTTTTACAAAGCATTCACCCCATCCCCTCGAATTTTGCTTCTATAGCACTTAAGTCATTGAATTTTAGTATTGTTTTAAGACAGATTTTCAGACATGTACTTTAACTGGGTTAACGGGCCATTTTCTGGTTGTTTCAGCTATTTAACCCTTTCTCACATGAATATATTCTATTTCTCCTGAAACCTACTTTTATGCTAGGATTCGAACTCCAGTGACTGGACTGGGAGGCGCATACCATCACCACTCAGCTATAGGAGCTTGACGCTCGGGAGTAAATATGTCAATTGAGTGGTGCAGCTTAGGATGACGTGGGTGAAAATTATTTTGAACAACGTGTCGCTTTTTACTCTAAACCACATTTTCGTTCTCCACGGTCCAGGTTACTTTTAGTGATGGGGGAGAGCAAAAAAGTAGTCTTAAATTTCAGACCATATTAATTGCTTAGGCTTATGCTTAGTTTTACATGGTCTTCAACGCTTTGTCTTAAGAATATGTTTTAAACCTATACTTACGGCCTTAAAAGCAACATCGGCCCGTTCCGCAGTAAATAGGAATTGCTTGTGTACAAGCAAAAATATTTCTTGGGTAAGATAGTTTGTAATGATACGCTCGTTTTCAACCACCCCCTACATTTCGGTGCCCTGATATTCTTGTCCGCTGTATCAAGAATTCGTGATTGCAAAGTTGTCCGTGGTCTCTGAATATTAATAATTTAGTAAACAAAATTGCCAAAAATGCTAAACGACTTCAAATTATTTATCGAAACTCAACTATTCAAACCGCTATTTCACGCGTGCGCCTGCGGTGATAGGCGGCGTTTTGCAGAAATACCCGACGTCCAACGTAACAATAGTCTATTCACTGTCGACTTAAGCCGAATGAGTAGTAACTGGCAAAATTCAAATTCCGCAAGCAAAGCTGGCCAAAGCCAAGTTGAACTGAAACGAGCATCCAGTGACAAATCGCGTTCCGGTAGCAAACATGAGTTTCGGTTCGCCAAACACCGTTATATGAACCCTTCGTGGGCGTCGAGTTTGAGCAGGGGTGGCACACCGAGTAACTGCTCGCTTAATAGTACCGAGGGTGTGCCTCAAAAATCTAGGTCTGGTAAAGCTAATGAGCGACTGATTAATTTTCACCGAACCCTGCAAAATCTTCATTCCGACACGTGCTCACCAAACTTAGGCACTGGAGTTGTAACCTCTTCTTGTGTTCCAATTCAAATTAGCGTAACTTCGAGCTTAACCCTACAATCGGATTCAAAGAATGAGAATAATGACGAAAATATAAAGTTTCAAAATGCAAATGTGTTGAATAAAGCGCTTTGTGATCGCGAACAAGCCAATGGTTGCAGTTTGCAGATTGTGGTACGTTTTTCAACGAATGACACAAGCTGGGAGTTCAAAATTGCTAATTGTATACCAACCAATAAGAGGGGTTATAGCAGGGCAGTTGTGGTCATGCAAAATGTATTTTATTACCATAATACCTATAGAGTAAAGACCAGTATTCTCAATTGTGTGTAGCACCTATTACCAGTTGGTGATCGGTCTTCGTAAAATGAATAATGCAAAATTTTGAAATTTCTCATAGTTCGGCATTATGTTTTCGCATGTTACACTGTTAATTTTGAAGCTGCAACGTTTGTCTGTTTTAAAACCTATTGCTAGCTGGTAATAGTTGATGCACACCTATTTGAGAACACGGCTCAAGGTATTAGTAAAGATCAATTTCCGTGGTGCAAAAAACTCTGTTTCTAAAATTAATTTTTTCGCAATGCAACAATTCTGTTTCAGAAAAGTCAAGCGAGCGATGGTGCGACCGCAAGCAACGCGACTACTGCAGAAACTGCAACTGCAACACCGCCGAAATCAAACTTGAGCGGAATGCGTTCAATGTCAGTTGGATCGAACGATAGCATTTATTCAGGTATTTTGTATCGTTAATATGGCCAATGTTACTTTTAGGGGCGTAACAGTTGATTACGCGTATTCCTAAGCTTAAGCCTAAGCGTTACAAAAACGAGTTTCTAAGCCTTAGCCTAAGCCTAAGTGTGGCAAAAATGAGTTCCTAAACCTAAGCGTTGCAAAAATGGGTTTTTAAGCCTAAGCCTAAGCCTAAGCACCTGGACGCCCCTTAAAGTAACATTAGCCGTTAATTATCACGAATGAATGACAAATTTTTAGACAAGAGTGTGCATATATAGTGTGGTACTATTTCGTATACTCATGTTTTAACAAATGATTCGGTCTTGCTATCACCAAAGGTGTATAAAGTTTTAGACAAGAGCAAGCGTATAGGGTGACACTACTTTGCATTACTCCTGTTTAACCATATCAATTGCACTTGTTATCACCAGGAGTGTCATAAAGTATGACACGTCGCCACTTTGAATTTAAGCATAAAGCATCACACGGTCCGATATTCAATGCACTCCCCTTGATTTATGAGGGAGGGGCTAAACTGTATGCATTTTTACTATAAATCATCGACATAAATAATGGCACATTTGGCTGCAATCCGTAAATTGCTCGTATTCAGCCATGTTTGTACACCTTAGCGATAGCAAACACCACCTCCCACCCAATAGAGACGGGGAACCCCGAGTTTGGGACCATGTGATGCTTCATGCTTGTACTTGAAGTGCGTCGAAGTATCACAATAATTATAACTCATAATCGCTTTTAGACAAGAGCGTACAACTGGTACAATTTTTATTTAATCTTGTTTGGACCTGGCTATTAATGCAAGCTAACACATAGTTGTTGCTAACATTTATTGCGATACTAGGCCGCTAATACGGGATTTAAGTTATAACCGGGGCAGGCGGGTCACGGTTTGTCCTATTTTGATCGGACGTCAACGTTAAAATGCTGGCTATCATATCGGGTCAAAAGACATAACTCAGATGTCATGTGACACTAACTAGCAAACCACAACTCTCGGATGTTCAATGTGTAAAAGAGTTGATTGTGTGTGGGGTGGGGGGGGGGGGCTAAAAATTCTTTCAGGATGGACATACAAGGGTTTTGGTCGACTTAAAAGAAAGGATGAAAATGTTTTAAAGGGGCCAAATTTTTTCCAGGGGGGCTGACCCTCTTCTGTCCTCCATTGGCTACCAGCTCGAAATCAAGTCACATTATAAGCTTTCTGTTTGATTTTGAAATGGTAGATTAGCGGTAATTTGATTTTGTTGTGACGTTTTGATTTGCCTCCTTCTGTTTCGAAAAGTGACGGCAGTGGGAAATTGAAAAAGTTTTAAAATTCAATTTTCTTTTGCCCCTCTTTTGAAAAAAAGAAGTGGAAAATAGGCGTTACTAATTTCCACTTGGTGGGCGCAGGTAAAAGTGGATGACACTTAAGTAGAGTTTAATTAACAGCTGATGTAAAAGAAATTTTTCATATGCGTGGCTTACAGGTCGAAATGTTTATCTCAAACCGGTCAACTTAATATTTTGTTATATTTCAACGACAATGGTATCAGCTATGTAATTTTCAATATTCAAAAGGTATTTTAATGACTGTAGAAACACTTAAGTTATACGATAAACAATATTTTTGCTTTTCATCTGTTTCAAAACTAAGTTTCAATCTGTTTTGAAAATTATAAATTTTCGGGTCGTTGTGAACATTCGAGCGTTGTGTATATTTTTAAGAAGGGTACTCAGGCTGTATTTTATGCATAATACAAATTAATGTCCTGAATAAGAGCTCTTGGAGGTAGGGATCAAGGTTCCAATTCTGAGTCTGAATAGGAGTCCATTTTCCTAATCAGCGTCTGTAAATGAACAGAGTCCGAAATTACTAATAGCCCGGTAAACGGGAAAGGAAAGATCTCATTTAAATTAGAAAATGCGCTTGAGTTTGTAAGAAATACTAAATTGAGAAACAAAATATGTTGGATAATTAGAATATGTGAAACTGAACAAAATCTATAAATCATTACACTTCCGGTAACCGAGGGGTCGGGTCTGAACACATTGCTCACACAATAGGTTATTCTGAGATGAGACATACTTTCGTCCGAACAATTACGATAGCCGTTTATTATGGCCTTTTCGATTATCTCAACCGGTGTTCGCCCAAAAACGGTTTGATGTTAAAACTTCTTTCAGATTTGAGCTTCTCATGACATCTCCTGATCATCTCGTATTCAAATTTGGTTTTTTGAAAAATTTGATTTTAAGTTCTCAAGGACTCCCCCTCGCGACCTAATCTTTTTTTGATAAAAAGTTAAACAAATCATATGAACACGATAGTGTTCATATATATGGTTCGCGCCCCTGAAGTGCGTATTTTCAGTGTAGTTTGTATGTTGGTACTCAAGTAATATCAGACCTATTACGTTTAAATTTTGTACACTTGTATCCTGGTCCGTCAGGAATATCTGTGCCAAAGGATTTGCCAAACGAGCGTGGCCTTCAGTAGTTACGGTCAAAAACTCCTTACAGAAAGTGCTCGAAATTTTTCATTTTGGTTCAGCACTTTTTACCCGTTAGCTAAGTAATTTTATACGATGATAACTCTATAGGTACACTTTTTTGGGCTTTACGGTCGGGTTCATTCCAACGGTTGGTTTTACCCCAACGAACGGTTTCACCCCAACGATTGGTTTTACCCAACGGTTGGTTTCGTTTCACCCCAACGGTTGGTTTCACCCCAACGGTTGGTTTCACCCCATCGGTTGGTTTTACCCCAACGGTTGGTTTCACCCCAACGATTAATTTAACCTTAAGGGTTGGTTTCACCCCAACGGTTGGATTCACCACAACGGTCGGTTTCACCCAATGCTTGGTTTGACCCCAACTGTTGGTTTCACCCCATCGGTTGGTTTTACCCCAACGGTTGGTTTCACGCCAACGATTAATTTAACCTTAAGGGTTGGTTTCACCCCAACGGTTGGATTCACCACAACGGTCGGTTTCACCCAATGCTTGGTTTGACCCCAACTGTTGGTTTCACCCCATCGGTTGGTTTCACCCCAACGGTTGGTTTCACCCCATCGGTTGGTTTTACCCCAACGGTTGGTTTCACCCCAACGATTAATTTAACCTTAAGGGTTGGTTTCACCCCAACGGTTGGATTCACCACAACGGTCGGTTTCACCCAATGCTTGGTTTAACCCCAACTGTTGGTTTCACCCCATCGGTTGGTTTCACCCCAACGGTTAGTTTTACCCCAACGGACAATGTCACCCAGTGGTTTGTTTGGCCCCAATGCTTGGCGTTATACAAATACGTTGGTTAGGAGCTTGTTGTAAGGATAAAAGTTAGTGTCACGCAAACGATTTATTGAAACTCCGTATTTAGTTTAATCAGTCTTCTCATTTTTCATAGTTCAGATTGATGGATTAATCAGCAGCTTGGTAAAGCGGTTGAAACTAGAAAAAGTTGCTCAGCACTTGAGCAGCATGGGATATGCTTCATATTCGTATTAAAAGAACAGTAATTAGATCAGCACATTCGTTCGATGTAACCTGGAAAAATATTAAGAAACAATGGCGTCCAAAACATGTTGACTATCAATTCTTCAGAAACATATTGCGGACAGCAAAATTTCTGTAGTTTTCTTTTTGTAAGAAACAAATGTTTTGTCTTAAATGTGTATTGAAGTTTTCTACAAGAACGTACTAAACTCACCTTTGGCTCTCTATTAACATAGTTAATTGAATTTCATAAGAACACTGTATGGCGACATAATTAGTGAGTTAGAGTACTGATGACCAATATTGTTGGATATTTTCTTAAACAAGGTGTTGTCACAAAATGACTCGCAATTGATGCTTTAAAAACGATTTTTGACTTTAACCGACTTTTAACCTTAGTGCATTTATCTACCGAATAATTTGTTTCACTGCATAGTCACGACCAGAGGCTCAAAATTCTCACCGTATTCTGGCAGCATTGATTAATCTGGCAAAAGCAAAGATCACTATACTCAGCCATGTCTCTGTAACCCTGTTATTATCTGAGAAATTTCTTAAAATGCCAAATAAATCTGCTAAAAACTTTCAACCTAAAAATAGATTTGTTCTCCGCAATATGTTTCAGAAGAATGAATAGTCAACATGATTTTGGACGCCATTGTTTCTTAATATTTTTCCAGGTTACATCGAACGAATGTGCTGGTCTAGTTACTATCCATTTAATAGGAATATGAAGCATATCCCATGCTGCTCAAGTGCGGAGCAATTTTTTCTAGTCATACATTCTTCGATGCAGCTTGAAAAAATTAGTCGAATGGTGTATAATTTGTGCTTGCGATGAATCGTTCACGAGTTATTGTCGGATTACTGATTTGCGCTGTCCTAAATCACTGGCAGCGCGCCAAATCAGTTATTTGACCATAATTCGTTAGCTAGTCGTTTGATTGCTTAAAATTTAATATATACCATTAGAGTCAGCTCGGCAAACTGCATCGAATGATTTACAGCGTGCCCAACTTTTTAACGAAAAATTTTACATCTTAAAGAAAGGATGGACCTTGTGACCTTACACAATCAATTTTTTCAAAAATTCAAATTTGGATGGAAAGCGGTTATGACAAGTTACCACGACAAGAAACACAAATCTGTAAAAAAATTCAAAATCGGACCATTTTTGGGCAAACACCGACTGGTAGGATAACCGAAAAGTCTCATTGACAAAAATTATCGTACACAAATACCATAGAATTTTCACCCCGTGGTAGTTCGTGACAAATAAATATAGATGGCATTTAGTTTTGCTGCTAACACTTACATTTCGATATATAGTGAACCTGTTATTGCTTTGATTGTCAGAGCTGAAACGGCCACCCCCATTCTCCCATTTGGGGGCCCCACGCCAAAGAGAAGTTCCCACCCTAAGAAGGCTTTAAACAAAAAAAAATTGAAAAATATTCTAATCATTGCTTGGGGCCGCACCCCAGATGTTTGTGGGAGGCCCCCACAGTAGCCTGTTCCGGTACTATTGATTGTTATCGTTTTTAGCTACCTCAATCGAATACACTAAATGGATAAGCAATTTATAAAAATTAAACATAATTCGAAACTAGTTCTATAATTGGTGCTTCATATAAAAACATTTTAATGTGAGGCAAGAAAGGTTCACTTGTGTTAAAACCTCACAGGCGTATTCAAAGAGGGACACCCAGGTCCTGCCCTTAATAAACACGGATCAAAGGCAAAAGTGTGTGCTTTCATTGAGCAGATTCTAGGAATCCTTTAAATTACAATAATAAACTTCGAGTTGTAAACACTTGAACGGCCACTCGAATAATTAGATTTGTGTGAAAAAAATTGGTGACAAATTTGAAGTTATTCGCTTAACTTTATTTTTCGCTTTTAGTTTTGTTTCGTTCTAACTGCAATTTCTAGTCTTAGATAGCAATCGGTCTTTCGAGTGCTTCATTTTTTAAGAATACCCCGAAGTAAAACATTAAGGCCAATCCGTAGAGGATTATTCTTGTGTTTGTTAATTATAATCGTTTCATATTGTTCAATTTGGGCAGGTACTTTACTGTAAATTCTAATGAGTTGATTAATCAAGTCAGAGAGAATTAATTTTTTCTGGTTATTTCGGAGTTAATAACAATAAATATTAAATGCACTCTGAGTTGATTTCATTCCGGGTGATTTGATTAACTCCAGAATGAGAAAACAATTCAGAATTGTGAGTTTTGAAACATCTATTTCAGAGCTCAGACTACTGAGCGCATTCAACTCATTCTGAATAAAAATCATCTCACTGGAATTTGCTGTGAATTGTACTGTGCACGCAGATTTTTATTGCGATACTCACTCAAAGAATATTATTAGGTAAATACCCATTCAGACGTAGAAGTTTTTGCAGCAAAAAGTCCATGAGCAAATTCGGTTTCAAAATTGCTGTGTGGTTTACATGTCGTAGCCCAAGCCGTTATTCAGCAAAATTCCGAATTGGGTTTGCACAAATTCGACTTGGGTTCGCCCAATTCCGGATTGGGCTAGTCCAGAGCGGAACAAATAATTAGGAATGTTGCGGACTTCGTTATTTGGCTAAATTTTAACCATATACACTTTGAAAACGTTTCATATATGTTGCAGCCATGGCATGCCATGGCACTAATTGTGTTGGTCGCCAGCAACGTAATAACGACCTCTGATTGGTTCTTGTGTTACAAAATCTAAACATTATAAAACCATTGACCAATCACTCACTGCCCAGTAGTGTTTTGTTGTTGTTCGCCAAAAATGGATCAATCACGTTGCACCGTAGACATTTAGTTGATTATTATTAACCAATTAAGAGTCGTTTTACTGCGTTGGATAGCCGGAGTGATAACTAGCGTCGTTGCTAGCCGAATTGACGATATGACTAAATTGATTCGGTTAGTAATATCGTTAAAATATATACACTAAAATAGCTAAAACCAGCACTACAAGCACATTGAAGACAAGAGACGCATTGTGTTTTCCTAAAATTTTTGTAAGCCCTGCCATCCCTAAACATTTTTGGTACATTAAAATAATTCTATGTTAGCAAAACTTTGCATTACCACTGCAAAAAACTCTATTACTCCGTTTCAAAATTTTTCCTGCTTGCAGTGTTGGTTAATACTCTGGTGTATATTAGAATCTTTTAAAGGGGACAACCTAAAGTATATATTAAGGTGAATATACAGAACCTTTACCCAGTATTGATCAAAGGTTTCAGTAAAACCTACGTATCAGCATACCGGGGGGTGAATAGTACTCATGTGATCCCCCTGTATCCGTTTCAAAATAACAGTGACGAAAAATTAACTAAAACTGCTTTTTAAGTAAAAAAGGTGGTATTTAGCGTTTAACAGTTTTAAGTGCAATAATTCAGTGTACAACTACACTCTTACTGCATACAATTAATGCAATTTGCATTTTATTACGTTGTCATTTTCATTAATATTAACCACTCGAATAGGAGTACCGAGGAATTTTTGATTGGCGAGGGAAGGCGGGCGGAAAAACAATGAAGATATTGGCTCTTAAAATAGAATTCAAACAACATTAATGATTAACGCAGTTCTGTTCTGGTACGCGATATGAAAATTGAATTGGGCCACTGCATTCACCAGATTTCCTGTCGGTCTGCCCTTATCGCATTTATCAGCAAAGATAAATTTTTGTATCTGCAATTTTCTGGCAATTTTGACAGTAAATTTTTTAATCATTGCGCTGTTTAAACTTCTTTTAACTGTTTAATTTGCTTTATTGTCAGTTTGCAATGAATCCGAATGTTCCAGGATGTTTTGTTGCTTGCTAATGCTGGCGGAATCGGGTCCCCAACACCGTAACTGGGGGGCGATCCTTTGGAGAGACCCATGTTGGCAAATTAAATTGTTTTTTTTGCGGATCACGAAGGAACAGACCTGTGAAACATGTTATTGGGCCCTTCGGACGTGTTTTGGGGCGCTGACAATCCTAGCGCTGGCCCTGCTGCCTGTATTCATGCTGTTTTCTAGTTGAAAATTTGTTGCTGCAGAAGCCGCGAAATAATTTTAAAGCTTCTCGGAGTTGAAACGTTTTTGAAATATACACGTTTAAGATATGGATAATGGCCAGAAATCTTTAAAAAATATCAACCCTACAAGAGAATCAAAGATTAAAACTATTTTTAAACCTAAGTTTTTGGTTATATTTAAGGCTCTGCGTACAGTTACACCCGTTTGGCAAATTAAATTCTTACATACCACTTGCGTTTAGGTGAAAAGTATTTCAAATATATTTTCAGAAGCGTTCCGTTTTCCCGCGGGACAGCAATAGTGCCAGAGAGCAGCATTTGCTACTCTTGTTTGTGCATACGCGAAGATTATTAAACTTTGTTGTTCCAGTCCGGTTTTTCTCTTTTCCCAGCGAAAAATTGCAGCTGTCCCGTTTTCCCATTTGTCCGAAACAGGCATGTCCCATTGTCCCGTGTTCCCAGCGAAAATTTGCAGCGGTCCCGTTTTCCCAGTTACCTGAAATAAACCAGTCCCGTTTTCCAACCTTCCCGTAATGCTGTTAAGCCCCTCCCCTGGAAAATTTTCAACCTTGCTTATAAGTGAACAAAAACCTTTGTATGCCCTCTTGAAATCTTTTAGCCCCCCTAACAAGGTAAGCAGGCTACGGGCCAGCAAGTATAACGCTATACTGAGTCAATTTTCCAACTTCAACATTATCACTCGCTTGCACTAAAAACCCATATGGTTGTTCTAAACTGAACAATCAATGAATGCAATTATAAGCACTTTTGGCTTTTGTACACGTCAAAAACGTTTACATACTGTATTGACCCGAATAAGAGGGTGGGTCCTCATTTTAAGTCCGAATCAATTGGAGTCCGTATCCCTAATAAGAGTCCGTAAGCGGATAGATTCCTTAAACCCCAATTAGAGTTCATAAATGTCAATTAACCCTAATTGCAGCACATAAATGACTCCAGAACCAAATAATTTGAGTTCGAAAGTTTTAAAGCGTACTTAAAATTTGAAAGTACATTCCTAAGTATAACCGTGTATTATCGCTCAAGCTATTGACAAAGACAAATAAACGTTTAATTCAACGGATAATTGCAGTACCGGATATATATCAGTAAAGAAGACGGCGGAGCGTGGGTTAAAAATAAATAACAGACCGTAACCGAATAACAAGGGGGGTACCCTCTGGACAGCCAAATAAATATCAGTCCCCTCTTATTCGGGTCACTACAGTATTAGCTTAGCTTGAACAAGACTTACATTCCTGAGCCTAAGCCTTTGCCTAAACCTACGCACCAATTTGAGAACCGTATACAAGAGCCGCCGCTGTATTAATACTTGGAATATTCAGCTTTAAGAACGGAGCGCAATAAATGCTTGTTTAGAAACGTAAGTCATATTTTTAATAAATTTAGTAGAGATTTCGTTGAAAGCTAAAACAAACGCGTAAACAAGGATTTAGTTGACGTTGTTTTTTACCAACCATATATTATTTCGGTTTTAATTGTATTGGGACAACACAGATGTCTGTTGTGAACAGTCCTGTGATGCTAATGGATTCTACGCTTATATACAGCGGTCCAGGAGGTATAGCCGTATAGTGAAAAGCTGTCGTGTATAAGAAATTGAAGCGTTTTGTCAACCCTGTAACCAGAAACTGGGGGGGTGAGAAGATTTTTAGAGGGGTCCAAAACACTGTAAACTTTAGTGAGTTATGTTTAATTCAGATCCGTTGGATTCATTCAGATATATGGGTTTAAAATCTGAGTTTTAAATTTAAACTATCAGAACTCAGATTTCTGAGTTGATTGTGGAGTTGATTAATTAACACAGAATGTGTTCAATCAATTCACAATTCTGAGTTCTGAAAGACCTTAATTCTCATCCTGAATTAAAATCAATTCGCTGGAATTTACAGTGTATTTTAAATTGCCTCCAAAACAGCATTGTTCAAATGCCAGGCAGACAGTATTTAGCATGACATCTGGAATTTACTAGCTAAGTATAAAAAAAAAACTAAACTGTAAAAAAATATTAAATAAACAATAGATGAAACCGCCCATGTTACTTTTAGGGCCGTCCCGGTTTCTGGTGGGTCTGTATTAAAAGAGAAGGCTTTCATTCTATACTACATGGCCCATATTCTGAAATGCGTGTAGCATATGTTTACCAGTTGGCGATAGATCGCGGTAAAGTTTGCACCATGAAAGGGGATACCAATACAATCAGGGTACTACTGGAGGTCGGCTTCCGACCCTTGCTCAGGCAGAAAATCAACCTCCGACTTCCGCTTTGGCTCCGGTAGAATTTTAAGCGAGAGAAAAACCAAACGTAATTTTTCGTTTTTATTACCGATTGGGGTGGCGCCGTACTTGTCGTGCGGCACGGTCCGACGCCGTCCGAGACTCCGTCGCCGTCCGTCGCCACACGGTATTGTACACAATGTACGGTGACGGACTTCCCGGACGTCAACAAAAGTATAGCGCATCCCTCGGGGGGGCAAGACCTAGGTGTGCCCCCGTGGATCCGCCAATGCCCACCTTGCTCTTGTAAAACACTCTATACACATGGTAAAAATCATAGATTCGCCCTTCCCTGATACGAGGCGTACCGAAGTCGCTTATGCGTTCCGTTCAGGTAAATATCATTTCAATCCTACATCGATATACACAGTTTGTAGTGAAATATTGCTTTTGAATTTTTAATGAGACTAACATTTCTTCTGTGGAAAAAAAACTGAAATTACCGTTTTTATTTTGATATATCGACCAATGTGGGTTTGTATTCTAAATATGCCGAATAAAAGGAACCATTTGCCGATCCAGAGTGAAAGGTGTCCACCGCCCTTCCGTCAGGAAATTTTTTGTGATAAACCGGTTAGGTGCCCACATTATAATTTCCCCTGCCCTCAAATTGGCACATATATTGGATTACAGTAAAAAATTGCGTTTAACTTTTGCCAGCCTGCCCCCAGTCAGAAATTCCTTAACCCACCACCGTTTGATACTAAATACGCATACCTGCAGCCTGTAAACACTGGTCAAATAGAAAGTTCTTTTAAAGGGAAATATATCTAATATAGAATTCTTTTTAGAAAAAAAATTGTTGAAAATGAAATACGCGAATTAGCTGTACGGTCGTTTTTGAGTTGTAGGGGAACTCATACTAAAACGTTTAGTACAGATACTTTTAGTAACTTTGGCTTTTCGTGACCTCGCCTCAGGGATGTCGTGTTTAGATGGTTGTTTGTACATTTGCTCATTTGCATAAAAACGTACATCCAGCAATATTGCGGGCATATAAAGCAGTCATACCATCCGAAACTATAAAGCAAACCCTGGTGTATAAATAATCCGGTAAGCTGCTAAGGTGATTAGGTGCTATTACCAAAATAGGCATATTCATAACACATCAAGGGCGGTAACTTGTTAGATCAAAAATTAATAGATACCTTGGGCTCAAAGGTTAAGTGTGGTTGCTTGCTCTATGAAATCGGCCAGAGCGACGTTTTACATTATCAGTTTACATATTTGCGCTTTAGATTCTGTCAGTTTTGCACGTTCTGTCACTTGCTGAATTTTAAATTTAGCAAAGTTTCATTCGTGATTCAGGTCACGTCTTAAGTTTTATTTTAATACTGAAACTCACCATTTGTACTAAAGTTGGCCGTACGTGACAATCGCCAATCAGTGCCGGATGAAGGTTTGAAGGCGTCGTGGATATCCTAAAATATTTGTGCAGGGTCGATTAATCGTGTGAAATTTAGAAAATTAGAACTTGAAAAGACGTAAAATATTTATCCTATATGTACACTTCGAATGGCATTTTTGAAAACGTTGTTCAAACTCTTATTATTGAAACTGTGCCAGTCCCACAGCAATTTACGTGCGGACAGTATTTAAGATTCGGTTTTAAAATTAACTGCACTTAGGCAATGAATTAGCTTATAGGCAATTTATGGCCAATGTTACTTTTATGGTCGTAACAGCAGATCAAGCATGTTCCTATGCCTAAGCCTAAGCCTAAGTGTTGAAAAAAGTGTCTTCTTAAGCCTAAAGCCTAACCAAAAATGTAGACTAGAATCTAAGCCTACTCTTTTATAGCACCAACAGAATCCGGGGATAGCCCTAAAAGTAACATCGGCTTAATTTATCAAAATCAATTGTCGTTTGGGTAACTGTTGCTCATAGTATTTACGGATGAGTCATGGGCACAAAACAGCTTAATTCCTGCGCGTTTTTATTTATTAATATTATATAATTGTATATACGAAAAGTCGCTGAATCTCAGGGCACGAATATGAACCATGCTTAACCATTTTGCGCATAAATATTTTGTAAATTCGTTTGAAATTTAAGTTTAGAAATCTAAAGCATCGGCTTGCGCAATTTTTTAAGTTTGGAGCTTTACGTGATAACCAATGGCGGATCCATGGGGGGGCACCCCGGCCGTGGCCCCCCCAACACCATCTCGGCAAAAATTCTATAGCAATTTTGTGACAATAGTTCGTGGTTTGTGTATGGGTCAAAAGTAAGTTTGTTACCTGTGAAGTTTTGGCCCCCCCATTTTGAGAACCTGGATACGCCACTGGTGATAACATGTTTGAGTTACTTTGAGTGACTACGAGCGTTTATTATATAATAAAAACTGAAAATGACCGATTTGTCGCCCAACAACTACAGACAACATGTAATCCGAAATATCGTCTTCACGACAATTTGACGAAAATCAGGCATCGGCTTAATCGTAGGCTAAGGATTTAAAACTTAACATTATGCTTTCTACTTAGGGTTAGACCGTTGTTGGGCGACAAGTTGTCGGGTGACGAATTATCGTAGATTTACTTAAAATACCATACATTTTTTGCAGCCAGTTCAATTTATCTAAAAATAATTATTACGCTATCCACTAAAACCTCCACACCTAAATCTGGCAGAACCGGCTCCTGGGGCACAATCTTTCATGAATTCCGACGGCCACTCCACCCCTCTTTACGAAAATACCCCCGTAATGATGTCATACGATATGGAACGCGATACAAGATATCGGAGGGGGTTACCCCGTGATTTATCAGTGGAGAGCTTTCCCCCAGATGTCGACTATACCGCCCTGCCCCCTGGATATGGCCTTAGAAGACGCGACTCAGAGAGTGAAAAGTGTTCCGCGACAGCTAATGGACGTGTGGCACTTGCGGAATTTTCAAACCACTATGCTAGCGACGATTCAAGGCGTAGCAGTGTGATATCGGCCACAAGTGAGTGTTTTGCGCGAATTTATAGCAAAACGTGCCATTGTCAGCTTTACGGCCGTAACTGTAGATTAAGCATATTCTTAAACCTAAGCCTACGCCAAAAATATAGTCCACAATTTGATCCTACTCTTCTCTAGTGTGATGTTGTTACGATACCTTGTTTTCGATTGTAAGTCAACAGTTTCGCCAAGATAGTGTTTTATAACATTTCGGCCTGTTTCAGTAATCAAATTTACAACGCCGTCCATTGTACACTTTCTTAGGGTTCCTTCGATGTCTCAAAATCTTACAGAAAAATTAACCTAAAAAATTGAAAGAAAGTGTACAATAGCCTACGCTAATACTATTAAGCCTTGACAAGAGCTTTGTGTTGTGGATAAATTTAGACGAACACTGAAAAGTTTTCTACCAAACGTGCAAATTTCACCCATAATAATAAGAATTAAAAGATTTTTTAAATTATTTAAAGGCGGAAATATGTTGTTTTTGCTTCAATATTCGATGTACAGCATTTGGTTTATTATACTCTTTATTTGTCAGTTGTTTCGTTTTCTTTTTTCTTACTTTTGAAGAATTCGTCTACTATTCTAAAACCGTCAAAGTTTCACAATAGGTTGTGGTGAAGGTCCTTTGTATGCCGCCGTATGTTGTTGTGCCCCTCAAATTAAAATTTCTCCAAAACGATCTTGTCATACGAGCGTTTGAGAAGGCTTAATCCAGTATCACATGAATATTTTCTATTTCATCTGATGTATAATGTCAAGCGAAGAATAGACGCGTCATTTCACGTATTTGACGCTTCACAATTCATAAGAAATTTTTGTTGAAAGGAAAAATATGGAATAATTTTTGCTTCATCACTATTTGCGGTCAGACAGAAATGGTTTGGAAGATTTTGAGCAATTGTTTAGTTTCTTCTCACATGACGTCCGAATACATAACTAACCAGACCAAGCTTAAGCCTAAAGCTAAGCCTAAGCCTAAGCCTAGCCTTAGCCTGAGCCAAAGCCTAAGCATAATAGAAACGCTCTGTGTGTTTTGGGGCTAGTATTAGATTTGAATTCATTATCCGGTTCCAGCCCCGGTTCTGGCCGGATATTAGATTATCCGGCCCCGGCTCTTGCCGGATATTAAATTATCCGGCTTCGGCTCCGGCTTCGTCAGTTTTTGGTATTCGACCCTGATGTATATTTATTTATTTATGTATGTATATTTGTATATATGTATTGTTTCGTTGTGCTTCGCATTATGTTAAATTAAAATAATGAATAATGCAAGAGTTATTTTGTTTGGCACATACCGTCTGCTTACCTGTACAATATGCGACCCCAATTGTTCTGCCAATGGTTTGACTGGTAATAAAGGCTGGACTTTAACGCCGAAGGGTCCATTAAGCCAAATAGAGTGGGCCTATCATGAGCGTGCCGTACAACTCATAAATCGTGTACATTTCATTTATGACTGCTACTTATACCTCATAAAGTAATGAAATTTATATACAAGCACAAGTCCCGTAGCCAGCTCACCTTGCTCAGGAGGAGTGCTAAACATTTTTCGGAAGGGACATACAAGGGTTTTCGACGACATTGACATTCAAGCAACGTTGGAAACTGCCTGGGAATCAAAATTGCTCCAGTGAGCTAAACCCTGTTCTGGTCACCCTTCGGCTACGGGTCTAAACAGCGAGTATGGGCATAGCAAGGATTTTTATTTCGAGAGGGACAAAACATGAAAGATTGAAAGATTTGAAACGAGGGTAGAAAGCGAGAAAAATTATATATTGAGCACTTAGATAGCCGAAAGTTAATAAATTTGATGGCGTGCATAAGTGCCTAAAATGTCTAAATATTTTAGAATGGGTGCCACAAGCGGATTCAGAGGGGAGGGGGTCGGAAGGGGTATACGCCTCCCCACCAGAATGTTTTTGCGTTAAAACTGCGATGTCCCCCGTACCTTACAATTTTTCTCCTCAGAAAATTTTTTTGTAAATAACAATTTTTCCCGCTGAATTTTTTGTGATAAAACGGTAATGTCCACCATTTTTTAGTGATAAAATGATAAGGCTCCTGTCTTACAATTTTTGCGTTTCATAACATTTGCCATCCTGCCCTCCGTCAGAAATTTTTGGATCCGCCTCTGATGGAGGCTGCATTGTAAATGTATATCCTGTGGTATACGTCACTGGCCACTGGTCGGCATGCGTACTGCTCGAGAGTTGAAACATTGTATATTTCAACTTACCTACATACATACATATATATGTATGAATGTAATGTGTGCATGTATATATCAATTAGCTTCGTTTGTTCATTTAGTGCTTAATTTTGTAAAATTGAGATGGTCAAGTTTTAACTAATATTTTGGATATAAAATACATGTCAGTAGCCAGTTCAACCTATTTGAGGTGGAAAATAACGTTTCGATTGGGGCATACAAAAAATGTTTTCATCGCTCACAAATATGGCCAAGCCGAATGTTAATTACCGCACTGGCAATCGAACGAAGGGACCTCGAGTCAAGTATCCACTTGCAGGCCTTAGAATGCCCTGTTACCTCCACAATCGATAATCTGGATAACGCTCACTTCTCTGTGAGAGAATTAGTGATTTCTGATGATTTAATAGTTTTAATAACAGCAAACATTAACTCATTCTGAGCTTATTTAATTCCGGGTATAAATAACAGTGAAGTAACACCAGGGGTAAAATACGGCAGGACATTTATTTGGAAGTTTTTCGGCCCCCGTCTCGTAGGGCATACGCCTCTCCGGCGTCGCTATAAATTTAATTTTCTATCGGTTGGTTACTGTCATGTGCTTTCGGTTTATTTCTTAATTTAATATTAAAATGTGTTGGCTTTTTCATCTGATATTTTTAAGTTTTCAGCTTGAGGCAACTAGACTGTTTCGAAGTACTCTAAATGGCGGGCCAATCTCTACGGGAACGTAGCCAAAGAGTCTCACAGGTTCATCTATTCGGACACTGTAAAAAATGGGAAGTCAAATTGACTCCTTCTCGGAAATAGGCTTTTCCTGACTACACAAAGTGAGTCAAATTTAACTCCGTCAGAGTCAAATTGGACTCACTGAGCGATTCGGCGAATCGAATTTGACTCTGGCGGGGTCACATTTGACTCAGTTTGTGTAGTCAGAAAAAGCCTGTTTCCGAGAGAGTCAATTTGACTCCCATTTTCTACAGTGTAGAAAATTTTTTGCTTTCTCTAGCATAGTATTAGCCCCGCTTGGACACTGTAAATTCCGATGAATTGACCAATCAACGCGAATGGCCGGTTAATTATTTCTGAGTTAATAACTGTGAACATTAACACATTCTGAGTTGCGCTGATTCTCACTCTGACTTGAGTTGACTTAGGGAGAGTTGATTAATGAACTCAGAATAAGGTAAATTAGCCCAGAATTTTGAGCTTTAATAGTCCTGACACAGACTGAGGGGCATGCGATGTTGAAATACCGTTCTTACAATTAGGGCTAAAAAATTTCCTGGAGTGTCAAAACTGTTCCACGGGAGTTGAACCATCCTGGTCCGCATTTTTTTGTACCTCCAAAGCTAGTTATCAGACTGATAACGTCATGCGGCTTGAGTCAAAGACTGAGTTCAATAGGCAGCGATTCTAGCGGACTTGGAATTCCTGCCATCAGTGATTTTATGATAACGACGTTTTATGATTAATATATTCTTTTCTTACAAGCTCTTGCTACATTTCAATACATTCGCAAGAATTTCAACTCATAATTTATATACTGCGAAAAATTTTCAAATCAATATAAATCACAGGGTTAGTTCGCTAGTAAGGTTGGGCATGCAAGATTAACAAAATATTTGATCAGGTACCAAATTAAACTGATTAAAATGCAAATTGTCAGTGAAAAAGAGAAAAAACGCCGAAGTTTCCTACTAAATGATAAATTTCAAGATATTCTATAAACGGATCCGTGGCTAAGGGGGCAGGGTGGGCTCAGCCCCGCCCCAAAACAATTTTAGCGTCTCTAGAAAAGCTTCTACCTGGCTTATAAGTCCATGAAACCCTTGTATGCCCTATCTTGAAAAATTTTTTAGCCACCCTTGCAAGGTGAACTGGCTACAGGCGTGCTACTAAAATGATGAATTTCAGATATTATCTGGATAAGGCTTGAGACCTACTTTGATGCTAGGATTCGAACTCCAGTGACTGGAGTGGGAGGCGTATACCATCACCACTCAGCTATAGGAGCTTGACGCTCGAGCCCCCTCCCTCGTCTTTGCTCGGAATTAGAATGAGGTTAAGGCTGGAATATTGAAGGAACTTGGAATGGTACAAGCTAGGATAACTTAATCCGTTCCAGCATACAGTTGTATATATTATCCAATGTACACATCGAAGGCGTAACAGTGAATAAGCACACCCAAAAGTCTAAACCTAAGCCTAAGCCTCAGCCTAAGCGTAAGCGTAAGCCAAAAATAGTCTAAAGCATATGCTTACTTCATAGCAGTCCCACGGAAAAACGATTCGCTCCCGATATTTACGTGGCGCAAATATGTAACATTATTCAAACGTTGTCAACACTGTATACTGCACAGTATGTCAGTACTGCAGCGCGTATACGCAGTACAAATACTCCACAAGACATGAAAAACCCCTCGGACTCTAGTGTAGAGCTCTCTTATTGCTTTCCCTTTCGGTAAGTCCTCAGGGACGTATACATCCGGGGATAAAGTAATATATCCCCAAAATTGTTGGAACGACTCAAAAAACACTTTTACATACTGTAAATTTACCTTCATAGGTCAAAACAATTTAATCACTCTCTCGGTTCGCTTGCAAAAAATACGTTTAGACGTCGTTATTTCATACTGATATGAAGTCCTGTCTGCCCTCCCCCTCCGCTCCGACCTTAATTTTAAATTTATTTCCATTCCTATTTTTACTCAAAAAACTGTTAATTTCGGCAGTTAAACAGATTTCTAAATTCGTCCCAGTATGCGTTTGCAGTTCGCAAACATAATTGTGATTTTTTGCCAGGTTCAGCTTTTACGACGTGTAAATGTACGATTACACGTGCAATTTAATTGCACTTTTATTGCATTTGCAATAGTATTGTATTGGTTTATTTAGGCGTTGATAAGCTGTTGTAGTTTTTGTGCGTTTGAAACCAGCGGCGGATCCAAGATTTTTCGGCTGAGATGATGTTTTCTGTGGTTTGAAGTTTTACAGTTGTATACAGGGGATAGCAAATAGTTCTATGTTATTGTGAATGGTGTATGTGTCATAACGTTCTTTATTTGCTATATTCGCCGTATTTTTCAGTTTGTTAGCGAAGCAAAACACATTGTGAGCTTCTGATGAACAATATTCATCGTAAAACTCTCTAGACAGGTCCGTAGCCAGCGAGAAGATAGGATGGTGCAACTGTTCTAGCAGAAAAAAAGTGCTCTCCCCAATAGAAAAGTTTTACCTTTGTTTGTAAGTCATCTTAGAACCTTGTGTTCCCTCGTAAAAAATTTTCTGTGCCCCCTACAAAGGTGATCTGCCGACAGGCCTGTTTTCAATAGATCAAACTTTTAGCGCACAGCTAAGCGAAAAAAGTTTATAATTTAAAATGTCTTCGTCGTCCTTGTATCAATCCATGTAAGCTTATATATCAAATAAGACACCAAATGCATTACTATTAGGGATGTAGCTAACACTTTATCTCTATATGCCACTTTCAAGTTCGCCTGAAACTTATTTTAATTTCAACAATCCAGCCGATTAGTCTAAATGTCTGTAAAAGTGCGTGTTTTTGCTCGTCTTCACAAATTTGGCAAACGATATATCCCTTTACTTGGCGTTGTATATTGCTCATGGTTGTGACAGCGGGTTCAACACGAATCACGCAACACATTTTTCACATTTTCGTTCGACAGAAACATTGTTTGAAACGATTTTTAGCTGTGTTTGTCTCTTGGTTTGGCTCGGCAAAATATGGGCAACTGTCACGTTGTGTTTAGTTTAGTTCGTTTATCTCACTAAAGTATACTTGAGAAAAAACCAGATATTTTATAAAACGTGTGTTGGATTCTTTCAATTTGAAATCAGCATTTGGACATATGCATCGCTGCAGTGGCAAGGGTCAGGGGATTGACCTCCGATTTTTAAATCGGGCCCGTAGCGAAGAACGAGGGAGGAGGGCTCAGCTGCTCCTGTTGCAAAGATTTTGGTCCTATCTTTGCATGCCTTTCCTGAAAAGTTTTAAGCTCCTTTTAGCAAGGTAAGCTAGCTACGGGCCAGTTTTGAAGTCTGAACACTTTGCATAAATATAAAATAGAATAAGTTATTAAAAAATGGCAAGACCACGATATAAAATATTTGATTTCTTGCTCACTTCGCTCGTGTGGTTTCCTCCACCGTTATATGGGTATATTACGCGCTACATGCAAGTTTGGTCACAAAGCAGCTTTAAAGTTCTTACAGCTGCAAATTATTCATTGGAATTCATGCTTGCAAATTTGAATTCATGCTATTTAATCTAATTTGCACCCGTGAACGCAGTTGCAAATCGCTTAAATTTGTTGCACCTGGAGGTTGAGTGATGAATCGGAATGTTCTCTTGAAAAGGTGCAATTATTTCGTGAAAATAGCAGGTGCGAGTTCTCGCTGCAAAAACATGCACGCGTGAATGGGGCTCATGTGAATATTTAAGTCCCTGACCAAATGTATTGTCTAAGATATTTAGCTCAATGCCGACAGGTTGAAACTGTAATTTTCAAGGTTCTAATTGTTACATTCACCCATGCGGCCTACTTTGTCTTCAATATATTCATCTAACGTGCGCACACCAGGTGTGATGTAGTGAGATATACCCTTGCCCAAGCCCGTAGCCAGCTCACCTTGCATGGGGGGGCTCAAATTTTTCCAGAAGGGGCTGAGCCCCTTCTGGCCACCCCTTGGTTACACGCCCGCCCTTCCCTAAAATTTCTTACAAAGACAACGAAGCCATTTTTAACAAACTGAAAAGTAATCTGCTGAATTGTCCAGTTTTACTTCTGCTTGTATCTAAATCACGCTCTACCCTCCCGATATGAAATCCCTGGCTCCGCCACTCCTGAGCTGGGTACGCGCCCGAAAGCTTAACCTAATTTATGGCACAAATCTAGGTCAGACTGTAGCCGTAAATGGGTTAAACCTTGGCAAGTTATCTAGACTTAATGAAGACATGTCGTAAGACCTTATAGTTTTAGAGAGACGAAAATAATATACTATAGTTGGTTTTGACCAAACTTAGTGATGAAGACTTGCTTTTTGTGTCTACTTTTCGAGGTTGTATACCAAATGTATCGTGCCAGGGCACAGTGGCGTAGCCAAGATTATCATTTCCGATGGGTATATTTTTGCATAAAAGCTTAATATTAATTGTGAGCAACCGAAGCGAGCGAGAAAATTTATTTCGCATTTCAGAATCAACCAGGTTATTATAAAGCGTGTAAAACGATTTTATTTCTTGTCTCTCCAGAAATTTAACACGGATATGCATCCCCTTGTACACTTCAGGTTAAAACATAAAAGTTTTCTGGTTTTGTATTTACCAGAGATGAAAAAAGCTATTGAGATATAAGACGACAATGAACTTTTATGAGCCCCACAGAATTTTTGGGGTCGGGTATAGTGGGGGTTAATGACGTAATATTGTGATAAACCATTGCTTGGGTACGTCAGCTACTGGGGTAACTTTTCTGTATAATAAACGCAGTTCATTGTATTTATACCAGATAGTGACGACAAGTTTAGTGTGAACTTAGAAAAGATTGGACTTTAAAACGGTGTAGCTTTTAGAAGCCCTGGCACGTAGCTAGAGGGGACCATATAGGGGTACTTGGCTGCCCCCTCTAGGAAAACTAATTATCAATTTTGCTTGTAAGTCATCAACACCCCTTGTTAACCCCTTCTGAAAAATGTTTAGCCCACCTTAGCAAAGTGAGCTCACAATGCACCTGTACGTGCCTTAGGTGTCAAGTAATAGCAAAGCCTGCAAAACTGTATAATTTTTAAACTCTTTCTGATTTTTATCGGTATTAAATGGCACGTGTCCATCCCGCTTTACGACAACGGGTGCACCAAAACAACGGCAGGGACCAGAATTTTTGCCAATACGTATTGCCCAGGCCAGCATCCGGCATAGACCCACGTAGGGGGGCCCTGGCCTTCTTAGGGAGCCGCTCAGTCTTAGTGACTCAGTAAATTTTTGGTCATACCAGCAGGAAATTAGTGTAGCAGGAATTAGTGTAAAGTCAGATCATTCCCAAACCTTCAGATGAAACCAGAGATCCAATCTGTAAAACTACACAAAATATGTTCGACCAGATAAATAAATAACTTTATCTCACATGAATATTTTCTATTTTATCAGAGGCGCAGTTTTATTAGGACCCGTATACCATCACCACTCAGCTATACGAGCTTGGCGCTCTATCCTGAGGAAGCTTTCAAGGTTTGCGGATGCGTTGAGTTGGTCAGAGTCAACTATATGTACGATGGGATTGAAAATATTCTCTCTTGAATACAGCATCTGCGACAGAATGGGACTTTACCGGTGGGTTGCCACGGGTACCCGAGGGTAAAGATTTGTATCGCACCGGCAAACAGTTCACAGTTCTTATCAGCGCCAAACTTTTTAGTGTTAAGGTGCAAAACATACGCTGTTGTATGTTTTAATGCTTCTGATCAGTTGCTGTCCGGCTATTGTCGCCGTCCTCGGGCAGCGCTCTGTTTTCGCTAGCGGTAATCTTCAAACAATTGTGTTGAGGAAGATACGACAGAACGACTTTTAATTAAAAAAAGTTGTAATTAATAACTTCTTAAGTAACTGGAATTTTTCGTTCATTCAACTGTTTATACAAATGGTGTTTTATAGCGTCCAGATATAAAAAAACTTTGAAAATTCGTAATTCATGTAGTAAAACGTAGGCTTGCTTGTGGTTTTAAATCAGAAATTTTTAATCGACAGCTGCTTAGGTTTGCGAGATATATCGAATACAACATACAGGATGTATACCTGAATGGCTCTGTTTCGGTAGCTTTGGCCCATGACTCCTTGCAACTTGCTGCCTTGAGAGTATATACGACCGCTGTTTTTGTCATTTGTTGGAACAATACTTGCAGATTCGCTGTCTATTGATATTCTATCGAAGAACAACCTGCCAACTTCCAAAAAAATTTCAAAACACCGAATTAAAAACAATTGAATCATTGACCTGGAGTATACTGTGAATTTTTGATTTAATGCCCAAACGGGAATAAGTTGAAACAAAAACATGAGGACCATTGGCTCTTCAGCGACTTTAACTTATTTAGGTATTTGTGATAAATCGTATCTATTAAGGCGAATAGACTTAAAAGCCATATAAACTTCTAACGTAGACTTTCCCAAGTCATAATCTTGGTTAAAAAAATTTTTTGCGCCATGTTCTGACAATTTCGTTGCAGAAATTATTCATCATTTATTCAAACATGTGTTATTCAGTGAGTTTGTTTTTGAACTGGGGTAATTTTTAAGTCAGAATGACGGATATTCGAAGAAAAGCGACAAAACAGCGGTTTGACAACACGTTAGATTATTGTTTGCAAGCAGCTAATTTAACGTGATTTCGACTGAATGATTTTGTTTTACCTCCGGCTCCGGCTGGTGTATTTTCCACCTGTGATTGCATGCTGAGTGCTTTTTCGAGTTAAGCAGCGCGGACTATATATACGGCTTTCAGTTAACCGATTTGTGTCTAGTAAACTTTCATGTGTAAAATTTACTGAAGCTATAACGCAAAACTTCATTAAAGTGCAAAACACCTGCGATCTTTAAAATACTGGTTTAACGTCAGGCGCGGATAAAAGGTAGGTCGCGGGTAAATCTTTTTTACGCGGGTGTACCCGCGGGTAAAAAATTTCAATTTGCGTGGGTACAGCGCGGGTCGTGTAAAAATATCCTTATTCACTTCTCACTCGAGATTTGCGAACAACACCCTAGACTTCGATCAACAAGAGACCCTGGTGGATCACCATAGTACTTTTATAAAAATCATTCAGGGTCCTCATTGAATCTCACAGGGGCGTCAAAGGAGCAACCGAGGGGCACGGCCGCCCGCTTGGATTCTTGCTGACAACTAAACAATTTGTGATAAATTGTTTTAGTTTAAAAGCGTGTTGCGTTTAAAAAATTTTGCCTACGGTGCTAATAGATATAATGCGAAACAGGGACCAATGGATTCTAGACTCGATCCACCCATCGGGACACGAGCCATTTTAAACTCAGCGCTGGGATTCCATCGAAGAAAATAATGTTGGCTTTCGGCTGCTAGTTTTTCTCCAGTGTTTCATCACTGTTTGTGAACTGTCGGTAGGTTGTATATGGTTTTCACACAAATATTTTCTCAAACAGGTTTACCATAAAGGCACACAATAACACTGTGGAACAAAGAGCGCCTTCGCAAAGGGTACCCTCGGCCCAGGTATTACGTATTCATTGCAGTCAAGCAACGGTCGCATGCACGTCTTGAATATTTTTCACATCCTCCAACGTATTGAGCAAGCTGTGGGCTTGTCATGTTCCCACATATATCAGGGTTCAACTGGAAGTTCTGTTCCGGTGGGAATTTCTGCAAAAATTCAACGCCTGTTCCTGTTCCTGCATTAAAAGATGCAGGAACCTGGTTTTTACGGTTTTGTGTCAAATTATTTATTATCATTTAAATATTCAAAACTTTGTCTTTGAAAAATGGTCATTTCGAACTGAGTATTTTTGCAATTTGTTCAATTTTGTTAATAAACTGTTTCAGACTCGTTTTTGCAAAACTTGATCCTGAAATAGCTCAAAGTTGGCTTAAGCGTTTTTGGCAAAGTTTTCTAAAAAGCCCAAGAGTCATTCGGTGATAAAAATTATTTCAAATTTCGGTTCCTGTCCCGGCTCCTGCAAAGAAACCCAAATGCCTGTTCCTGTTCGTGTTCCGGCAAAATTTTGTTCTTGTTGAAACCCTGATATATATATATGTACATATATGTATATATATACTCTTTTTACCGAGAGCTGTACTATCTTCTACTTGATTAACCCCAAGAGTCCCGTAAAAGCTACGTTAAATTAATTTCGAGCTAGCGAAAAGGACACTAAGTATCTAAGTACTAAATTTGTTTGTACAACGCCAAAATTAAGTTCTAGAAAATGCCGGGCGAAAGTCAGTAACAAAAATCTAACCCTTCCTGACAGTCCAAGGCCGTCCGAACGGGCGCTTCCAGTCCTGACTGAAAAATTTATCGACCGCATTAAGAGAATTCTAGGTCGGAAAAATTTTCTTGCTTCTTTTATAAACATCCTAGGGTTGCGCTATTATTTTGTTGACGTCCGGCGCCGTCCGTCGCCCGACCGGCGACGAACGTCGCCATGCGTCTCACGTACGACGCCGTCCGTCACATTGCGGTATCTTACGCATATGACTCACGTACGATAACGTATTGTACTACCGGTGACGGACGTCGCCGTACGGATGACGGACGGTGACGGACGGCGCCGTACGGGTGACGCACGATGACGGACAGCGCCGGACGTCGACTATAGCGCAACCCTTAGTTGCCTCTACTAACAATTTCTGGTTGCGGGTTCATGCCCATTCTGTATTGATTCGATTAAAAAGAGGGCTGATATTAATTTTGCCGCTCCAAGGAAACCACTCGATTTCTCGGTCTCGGAGAGTTATTTCTAATTTACTCCGTGTTTGTTGGATCCAGCAATCTTTTTTGTACTCCTTTTTTGGGCCGCACTGACTCACTGAGAAGCATATTTGTAGGTTATGTCAGTTAATTTTTGTATTTAAAAAAGTTTACGCTGGTTGTTTGAGTGTCTGTTTACATATTTGAGTAGCCTGGGCCATTCTTATGTATTGGTCTGCTTTATGAACCCTAATTACGACTTTTAGCTACTGTCCACTCACTGACTCTAGCGATACAGACACTCTTATTGATTGAGACTCAAAATGGGACACCCTATAATTGTGGTTGCTATAGGCCGTATTAGGAAAAAAGTAACCGTTTTCTAAAAATAAACATAAATTTATGACACGGGCCTAGATTTATTCAGGCGAAGCTAGGAACCGTAAACCTGACCCCGGGGTCAACTGTAACGCGAAATTAGTTCGTTTAAATAATGTTTAGCTTGTTAATTTTAGCAAGTACGTATAAAACATCGTTTAAAAAATTTGGCTTTAGATTTATTTATTAAGAAATCCCAAAAATTTGTTCTCAAAATTGTACTAAAAGTTATATTCAAATGTACCGAACGATATAGTTTTTATAAAAGTATAAACAGTCTGGCCAAAGCTCTGCAGGAGCCGGAGGACGATTTTTTGACAAAGTTAGGACCGGAGGTTGACCTCCGGTTGTACCCTGCCATTTAGCTAGTTTTCATCTCAAACTATTGAAGTAAATGACTAGGATTTAGAATATCCTAAAACGTGACAAGATCACTATTAAAAGTGATAAAATGCATTCATTTTAAAAGTTTTTTTTAATTTCAAACCGCACCGTTAAGCTGCAGTCCACTGGTTACTTTGTCCGTCTTGAGGGCTACCAGGGTGTTTTCCGTTATCCCCCAGCCCGCGTTTGCCCAAAATGAAGCGATTTTGAAAATTATTGCATATTTGAGCTTCTCATAACCTCCATTGATTCTTACACGCCTAAATTTGAATGTTTGAAACATTCGATTTTTTAACGGCCCGAGGGCCCCCCTCGTGACCAAAAAACATTTTTGTCAAAAAGTTTGACATATTATATATCATTAGATGTAGCTTGTAGAGTTGAGTCGACTGGTGTTAAATTTACCGTAATTAGGCGGACGATTGGATAACGAATTATTGTCAAATAACTGATTTGGCGCCGGCCCAAATCGTTGGCAGCCCGCCAAACCAGTATTTGACAATAACTCGTTAACCAATTGTCAGATTGGAAAAAAATTAAACACCGTTATACTCTGCTCAGCAATCTACATCGGACTGTATATAATCGGTCAAACTTTTTGACAAAATTTTTTTGGGTCCCAAGGGGATTCCTTGGGACCTTAAAAATAGAGTTTTTCCAAAAGTCAAATTGAGGCGTGGAATTATCAGGGAAGGTCATGAGAAGCTCAAATATGCAAAAACATTTTAAAAATCGAGCCATTTTGGTGCAAGCACGGGCCGAGGGGATAACGCAAAAGACCCACAAATTATTTGTCAAAGAAATAACTTTTATCTGTAAAAATTTGTTAAATCCAAATATTTTTGTTAAAAAATTACAACAGAGGGACTGTCCTCTACCAAAGTAGCCTCCAGTTTCGTTTCGTAGGGCTCCTGTGTGCCAAAGTTTTGGCAACATATCGTAAACGTCTTCGGGTTTATTTTCAACGGTTACGGGTTTTCACTTTTTATTAACAGTTTTACCTTAGTTTTATCTGCTTTATATATTTATAGTCTTTAGACCAACATTTATATTTTAGTTCCACTTCACACATCGCGGTAGGTTGAGCGAGGTATATATACACATATACACACAGGGATGTTCACTATATGTGCAAATTTACATTTATATATACATATATATCTATATATCTATATATCTATATTTATATATATACATATATATACATATATGTATATAACATTCTATGAGGTATGTAAGCATTTTTATACAGTTTAGAATTAACCAACTGCAGGAGTCAAAAATATGTTTTTCTCGCGGAGTCAAAAATATGTTTTTCTCGCACGCAATGCTCGCTTTAAAGACGCTTAAAATTATACTGTTCTAGAAATGAAATCCTAGCTACGCTCCTCCTAGCTGTGTAGAAACTTCCAGCAGCCGCATGGGAAATATACTAACAGCGCTTTTGGGGTCAGCACGCCAACTTTTGATCAAACCAGTAGCGAGAAAGCGTCGCCGCTTAGGGGAAAGGTCAAAATAGGCGTTCACTGATACGGATATTTTTCTACGTTCGAATATTAATGAAAACTATTTCTCAGCGTTAAAATAATTCGAAGCTAAAAAAAGCTGTATTTTTGGCGTCAATCGTGTACCCTCTGTAAACAACTTCAAGTGTTTCCTGGCAGTCGCGAGAATACTGTTTAAAACCGACTGTGACTTTTTTTATTCGGCAAAAACTTGCTCAGAGATGCACAGTTTCACCACGGGTGGGACGTAGCCTGAAAATTGGTTGGGTGGGGCAAAATTGGTTGAGTGACGCGATGTCACCGATAAAACAAACTATTGACTGTTAAAATAGAATTGGCGAAATACTAACGATTATATATTCAATAAAGCGGTGTCATTATGAAACAAAAAATTGATTTAGAAACGCGATTGTACTGTATCTCCTATCTATAAACCAGACTCGTAGACAGCCGGGCCCGTAGCCAATGGGGAACCGGGGTTGTTCAGCCCCCCTGGAAAATTTTGCCTCCCTAGAAAGTTTTCAACCTTGCTTGTAACTCATTGAAAGCCCTTCGAATGCCGTTCCTGAAAAATGTTTTCCCCCTAGCAAGGTGAGCTGGCTACGGGTCTGTAGCCTAGTAACCTCGCTAGGGAGTAAACATTTTTTACAGAGGGTCATACAAGGATTTTCGATGACTTACACAAGCAAGGATGAAAATTTTCTAAGGGGGGCAAAACTCTTCCAAAAAGGGATGCGCCTCCTGGCCGCCGGTTGGCTACGGGCCCGACTCGAGGTTTGTTGAAGTTTGCGCTAATCTAATATTCTATACACGAACACGAGTGTGTGTATATGCCTAATTTCGTTGGATGAACTTTTATTACATGTTGACAAATGAAGATATATTTTTGCATTAAAATTGAGTTTTTGTAAGTCTGTTTCAACGTAGGGTTGAATCGTGTTTTTTTTTCTGGGGAGAAGGCAAAGCTGCCCCTCATAATCAGCTTAAAATTTCAAGGTGTTCAAAACTGTTTTAGGGGGACAATGTGCCCAAATAACACAACACACATGCCGTGTTGCTAAAATTTTTCTAAAAAGGTCATAATTTTAAAACGGTTGACATCGGATTTAAATTTTCACGACTTTGAAAATTTGTTATTTTTGCATCTGGTTTGTAACATTTTAAATAAGCTGTCGGGTGACGCTATGCTTTTTAAGTTTTTTTTTTAAATTTTTTTAATCGCCACACGTCATCGTTCGTCGCTTTGATACAAATCTTCAAGTTAAACGTTTATGAATAATATTTTTACTACGAAATCATTTAGAAAACTTCTACTAAACCTCAATGATTAAAACTGTACTATTTTTTATATGAGCTTGAAACTGCAAAATTGTGACAAATCACTTCCTGACAGCTTTCAAAGCGAACTCTATCGAGCGTTCATTCGAATATAGAACGCTGGTTTAGTTAAACGCAAGTCCAGATAAGGTTACGGTTGCGGTATACTTTTCTGTGCCGCACAACGCCTGATGGCGCTGTCCGCCGCCACGTGTCATCGGACGCCTGCAAGTCATGAACAAAATTAAATTTTAGATATACATCGCGGCGATGTCCGCGTGGCGTCGCGCAGTGGCGTGTGGCTCCGCTCGACGAGCGTAGCGCAAATTTTAGAAAAGCCTTTCTAGCAAAACAGAAACGCTACTAAGAAAAGGCAGACTCTTAGTCAAAGGCAGTCCTGGGGCACTAAGCCTTGTATAATGTTTTAAAAGCCAAATGTAAAAGATTTCAGAAATAGATTTTGCCATTACGAGAATTTATCGTTCGTTTTTCGATGGTTTACAGCAGGGTGTAACCGGATATTCGTTTCCGTTTCGTTTGCGGTACACTCAGAATAATATTTCTGATATTTAAGAAAAAAATTTCTTATATTTAAGAAATGTGATTAGCAAGGTGCACTTGAAAAGTATTTCTTTTATAGCAGAAAATTTTTCAAAAAAGTTTTTTAAAATAAAGTTTGAAAATAAAAGTTTTCCAGCTATTTTTAGAAAAATGGTCTTAAATATCAGAAAAACTTTTCAGATTTGCCACAGAGAATACTTTGCTGAACAAATTCAGAAATACTTTGTTGTGTGTAACAATGAGTGTCCGTTTTTATGCTCGGCAATTTTTAATTACAGATATGTTGCAGTTGTTCGATATGAAATAAAAATTACAAAATTCATTCAAAGTCTTAAAAATTTCAGTGCATCTGCTATTTTTTTAAATTTTAGAAATCCCGGTGAATATTTGCATTGCCTTAACTGTGCTGACAGAAAACGAAAACATTTTTGAAACTTTTATACTTCAATATCCGTTTTTCGTTTTGTTATTTTTGCTGTTCTGTGGCACATCGGTTTACAATTTTTAAATTTACTTTTAATATCGAATTATTGAACGAAATTTAAAATTATTTTATCAAGATTTAAATTTTCTATCCATAAGCTCGGCATTCTACTTTTTTTAAACCTATTGTTACTTTTTGCGATATTCTTTTATGACGTCATTATTTAATGGTCTTTATGGTACCGAGCAGTATTTATCGAGCTTGGCTTTATTCGAAAGGTACAACTTAAATACACTTTTCCGTTTAACCACGTGGGTTTCAAAATCAATAAACTGTTGCAGGATGCGACGATTCAATAAGGCAGCGTCTCTACCTGACAGTATTGCACCGCTGGATTAAAAGCGAGACCCAGGAAGCCCGGTCCCCGCGCCTTCCACCAGTAGGGGCATCAACGGAAAACCGGCGAAATATTTCAATGGATAACAAGCCATCAAACCACTTAAATTAAAGGGTCTGCTAGTCATATGGACCCCGGGGTGCCTCTCACCATCTTGATCCGGCCCTGCAGTATTGCATACGGACTATGGGAAACGTCCCTCTCGTTTTTCGATATATTATCGTCGAGTCACCAGTATGAAATGATAGAATTTTAAATAAAATTCTTTTTAAGAATAAAAAAATGAAAGTCGATGAAATTTTGGATTAAAGGTTGTCAGGCGTCGAATTATCGTGATACATATCCAGGGATATATTAAATGCAATCAATTCATTTTAACGCGAAATGATTATACTTCAGCTATTTGTGAAATAGTAGTGGCCCGTTCTCATAGCCTTTGAACCAGGTGGGCGCCACGGAGACTCGGCCTATTTCTGGCATTGTAGACTATTTTGATCGTCATAGAATTTTTGTATCCCACATTTTTTAAATCAATCGCAACAGTGGTTTCCCCACTTCCGGTTAAAATTTTTTGCTTGCACTAACCTGCGGGTAAGCTTAAAGTAAACAATACCGGCAGGTGTAAAGATAGTTAATTCAACAAGTCTACAGTCTATGCTTCCATCATAGGCTTTTTTCGGTTTATCACATTATTATTTGTTTTGAGTATATTTATATATATAAATATATATATTTATATATAATATTTGTATATGTATACTGTATGTTGCTCAGCAACGAACGGTTAAAAGGTGCTATAGATTAGTTTTTAGCTTACAAATAGTTCTACTCTGACTACGGTTAGTTATTTGTTTTCGAATGCAATTTTCCTATTTGGGGTTAGCGATTTTGAGGTATTTAATTGCTAGTTAAGGTGAGGAGGTTAGTAAGTAGGAAGCATTACAGGAGGGGCAAGCCGGGCCGTTTCTCGTTTTGCGAAGCCCGCGGTTCAGGTCACTGAGGCCTCTGTGTGATCCTGCTTAGGCCACTTCGAACTTAATACTCAAATGCTTAATTTAGTTGGAAAAATTAGCGTACAGCAACAGTTTCGATGCGTTTGGACCGTCTGAAGGTATTGAAATGATTAGAGTATGGTAACTATTACAAGTGTGTTTACTGTTCGTTTCGTAGAATGAATCAGAATAAGTCTATGCTCGGAGCCAACTCACTTTGCTGTGGGACGGGTGGCTAAAAAGTTTTTAGGAGGGGCATATAAAGTTTTTCGTTGACTTACAAGCAAGGTTGAAAGATTTCTATGGTGGGGCAAACACGATACTGGGGGACGAGCCCCCTGACCCTAACCCCCTTTGGTACGGCCCCGAATGAACCCTGTGTTAACGGTCGACAGTGTTTAACAATTACTGCTCGGATGCGCAGTATAGAATCTCAATTGCACGTTCAACGAGTCGAACGCCGATGCTAACGTCTTTAATTGAAAAATTTCGAGTTCGAATGTTAGTTTGAACTGGAATCTCAGATGAAATTGAAAATATACATGCCGAAAAGTGTAACAATAGCTAACAGTAGTGCGATTACTCGGAATTAATAAGAAAGACTAAACTTCCTCTTTACTGAAGTGTTTTACAAGGCAGTATTCGAGACAAGATAGACCAAATTCAGACCATCACAAAACATTTGGGGAACTGAGAATATGATCCTTTTAAGGACATAAATTGTTCTCGCTTGTTGCGCTCGCTGTCAAAAAAGTTTACATGAAATTCCATTATTCCACCACGAAATGAAATCCTGATTACGCTCATACTAACATACGTTCGCCTTATCCGGCATATGGAGTGTTTTATGATGTTGATTTGCATATTTTTTAAGCATTTAATATATCTTTTCGAGACTTTTACATATCCAGTACAGCTTTCAACTAAATTAAGCAAGCAGCAGACCAGAAAAATTCGATGAACGATAAAAATTATTTGAGATATTTAGTCTGTCTTCAGCTTACTTCAATGAGTTCAAATTATTTTCCGAATTTTGACGCATTTTTTGCTAAATATAAGGCGGCCTGACCTATGGGGCAGCCAATGCTGCCTCACTCCGATCCGCGCTATATGGCTGGACGCCTTACCTTCATTTTTGCTTTATCATGTGAACACCTACACAAGCTATGGGTTATTCAACTTGAAAGCTAATAACCGATTAGTAAATAATGTTAATTAACATATTTGCTTGTAAATGTTTGCAAAACTTATTGTCAATAACAAAACTGCAATTCATCAAGCTAAATTAATGCTATTTTTAGAACTTTGAACCGGTATTTTGAAGCCATCTCTGTCGCTAGTTTGCAACTGTTCTATACAGCCAGCGACATCATTTGACGATTGATGCAAAATTTAAATAAACCAGGGGTCTGAATGGGTCTTTACCCGCGGGTAAACGCGCGGATCCCGTAAAAAATCCGTACCCACATCCCATTTTGAACCAGGTGCGTCGCTCGAATTACAGTTCGTAAACGCTAAGCGTCAACGGTTTCAAGCATTGAAATTGCAACTGCAGTCAGTGAATTAATTTTGAAACCCAGCAATACAGTTGATATTGTGTCATAGCAGCGGATACGAGATTTTTGTACGGGGTAATCGAAGCTTCGAAATATAATAAATAGCCCCAAAATTTTACGCCGTATATTTCACGTCAAATGTGACCCTCCGGAATAGGATCTGGGTAGGTGAAATGTATGTTTTCCTGACGCAAAGATCACTCAAAGCCGATTTCCGATTTGTCATAGGGGATAACACTGACGATAAAATCAAACAGTTACATCAGTGCTCATTCTTTTTTTTAATTCAAAATGTTTCCGGGGGGGCTAAGCCCTTCCTGGCCCCCACCTCATGGCTGCGGGCCCACAGGTGGTACGTAACTGCTGTGTTTACCGCTCTTCAAGTTAGAGTAAACGTATTCAAGCTTGATAGAGACACCGTTAATAAGACAACACGCATCCAAGCGTATCCGCACATTTTAGTTTTGAGTTATTAGAATTTAGTTATTTTTTGAAAACGGACTGGCTTGCTTGTTCAATGGCATTTGTCAAAAATGGAATTCAACGACAAAGTTAATAGCTTTTAAAATGATTACGGATCAACGAAGCATAATTGTTGCAATTTTTAACCGTTTTACAATTATTTAATGGGTGACGATTTTAGTGTTTAACTATTTTAATTGAATTAACACTTTCACTGATAGGGTATACTATGAGCAACTAAATACAATAATGTACGAACAATACACACACTGTGACCAGTGCTTAATTTATGACATATATGGGCAGTGCAAAATCTCCACAAGACGTGAGAGCCTACTCGGGCTCGAGCGTCAAGCTCCTATAGCTCAGTGGTCATCGTAAACGCCTCCCACCCATGAGACTGGGGTTCGAATCTTACCGTGAAAATACATCTCTTATGAAATTGAAAATATGTACTTACCACGATGGTAGTTATAAGTGACCCGAATAAAAGGGCGTAATAAGAGGGTCCGCATTTTGAGTCCCAATCAATATGAGTCCATGTTCCTAATAAAAGCCCGTAAACGGCTAGAGTCCCTAAATTCTAATGAGAGTCCATAAATGACAATTATTCATAATTGTAGTGCATAAATGACTCCAGGACCAAATGAAGTTGAGTTCGAAACTTTACAGCATATTTAAGTTTTGAAAGTACATTTTCAAGTATAACCTTGCATTATCGCTCAAGTTTAATTCAACGGATAGTTGCAATGCCCGATTTATCAATAACAAACGGTGACTGTAGGCGGTTTAAAAATAAATATATAAGTCTGTAACCAAACAACCTGGGAACCCTCTACAGAGACAATTAAATATCAGTCTCTCCCTCTTATTCGGGTCAGTACAGTATTACTACTACTCTGTAAGCCTTTGTACTGGATTTTTCACCTCCGACTGCACCCTGACATGTATAATCTAATCAGGATATATGCATATAGGTTTATACAGCTTTGTTGTATGCGATTGCATTTCAGCAGGTTTTTGTTCTGAACTATTTAATGAATATTCAACGGATTTAATTTTGCGTCAAAATTGGTAGCGTCTCCGAGATGGTTTAAGTTAGTATTTTTGGCCGTTTTCGATAGGAATGTCAACTATAATTTTATAACATAAATTGTGCACATGATTTAAGATTGTAAAGACCTCGGAAACTTTACAACTTTTCTATCGTTCAGCTTTAACTCTCTGAAAATTGGCTTGGTTTTAAAAATTTTTGTATATTTGAGTTTTTCACGTCCGTCCTTGTTCATTTGACGTCAAAATTCGTAAAATGCTATGGATCCACCCACGGGAACTAAAAGATTGTGGCAAAAAGATAGACTAATAATATAGCATTATACATCATGAGTAGTCCTCTGTGAGCAAAAATGACCGAGCGACTCACAGAGTCTGTACAATTGGTAATTAATATTATTCAATTGCAAGTTTTAGTGCAAAATATGTATTTTGGAAGAAATTTCACTTGTCTCTTTGTAATTTAATAGGTATATTCACACTTGTGCTTACTACTTATCGTAAATTGGTTATACTGTAGTGACCAGAATAAGAGAAGGGATTGATATTTGTTTGGCTTCTCCAGAGGGTACCCCTTGTTATTCGGTTACGGTTATTTATTTTTAATCCACGCTCTGCCACCCTTCGTTACTGATATATATCCGGTACTGCAATTATCCCTTTAATTAAACGTTTATTTGTTTTGAATCAAAAGCTTGAGCGATAATGCAAGGTTATAATTCGGAATGTACTTTCAAAACATAAGTATGCTTTAAAGTTTCGAACTCAACATTATTTGGGCCTGGAGTTATTTATGCACGATAATTTAGGGACAATTGACATTTATGGACACTAATAAGGGTTCATGGACTCTATCAGCGTACGGACCCATATTAGGGACGCGGACTACTATTAATTAGGACTCAAAATAAGGACTCCCCCAACCTTCCCTCTAATTCGGGTCACTAGAGTATGTCTAACATACTAAGGACGGCCCATGTAAAGTTCAGGGTCGGAGAGTTTTTCTGCGGGACTAGAATAGAGTAAGCTTAAACTGTAGACTAACTTTTTTTGCTTGGCTTACAGTTATGGTTAGGCTTAGGCTTAGTAATATGCTTATTCTTACGCTTAGGTTTAAGCTTAGGCTTAGGCTTAGGAATATGCTTATAATACTGTTCCGCCCCTGTTCTTTACACTGACCCTAAGGGCATACTGTACTGACCGAACCAGAAGTTGTGACTGATAGTTGTTTCGCCTCTCCGGAGGTGCCCAAACGCTTTTCTGTTCGGGAGAGTTGTTTATTTATTCAACCAATCTTCAATCAATTTTTACACTCAACTCAATTTGGTCCAGGAAGCATTTATGCAATATATTTAGGATAATTAACGTTTATGGACTGTAATCAGTAATTTCGATCCTCTATCCATTTGCGGACACTAATTAGCGAAATAGACTCTTATTGCTTTGGACTCGAAATATAGCATATTTAGTTAATTTTTCACTGTTAGCCTCAATGACTGAGACCAGCAGCCAGCTTACTTTGCTGGGGCGTTAAAAATTGTACGGGAGGGACAGTACAAGGGTTTGAGAAGACTTACACGTAACGTTAAAAATTTTTAGGGTACCAAAATTCTTTTAAGGGGGCGAGTCCCCTGACCCCCCTTTACAGGCACGCAAAGGCTTCGTTTTGGTTTTCCGGTTTGTGTGTAACAATAATAAACAATTATTATACATCACGGTTGGCGTAGGTAGACAAACGGTATGGGACAATATTTATGGTCAATGCCCAAGATACTGAGCAGTTGGATAATATTATGTACACCTGCGGGACCAGAAAAAATGTAAAGGGGTTAAAAGATTGATATGTCACAATTCACAGTGAATAAGAATGCTGGGAATATTTCATCTGCGCAGATGTAAAATTTTAACGTGGGAATCATACGAACTGAAAATCGAATTGAGAACCCCCTGGAAAAATTTTGGCCCCCCTTGAAAAATTTTCAACCTTGCTAACAAGTCAACGAATGCCCTTCTATGCATCTCCTGAAAAATTTTTAGCGTTCCTTAGCAAGGTGAGCTGGCTATGCGGCCTGACGGGCACCAAATGAATTCGTTTGTACCCATACTTGACATATAAAATGCATAATGTTGTCTTGAAATCATACGTTGTGGGTATTTCGATACGTTTTCTGGTTAATTTTTTTAATTTTTCGTTAAATTAAAATGGTTCTTTTTATAGTGGAGGTTCGTTTGTAACAGTATTGCAGTTTGCCTAGAACATGAATGTCCATTGCTTAAAGCATAGTCTGGTATTTGTGATGGATGTCAACGTAATTTCAATAAACTTTACCGTTTGCTGCATGAATTTTTTTCGATTTTGTCTAAGATTAAATGTCAACCTTGGATTCGAACCACGAGATGCTCGGATAGGTGGCCGTTTACCATCAACGGGGGTTTGGCGTCTTAGCCTGACAGGGACTGTCAGACGTTGTTGCGATTTGCACTGCACATTATTTCCAGGTGTATAATTGTTAATCACTGCATATTGTGTACTGATTTTGCGAACAGAGTTTGCATTTGTGCTTTAGTTGTTCATAGTATACTCTATCCAGGTAAGGTTAAACAACCTCCAACCTGGTTTGTTTTAATAGTGAAGTTTCAAAAAAACCAGAGTGAAATATCGAAATGCTGAAGTACTAGTAATTTTGTATTTAAAATATCTTTTTTCTGCTTAAACCTTTCTTTCCCAGTGTGCTGTCAGAAGCTGTTTTTAAATCGTTTGATCTTTACCGCAGTTTGCACATCGTGATCAGGTGAAGCATGTGAGATATGCTTGTTCTGGTGTTTATGCACTATATGCAATGCACATTGTGTAGTATACTTTCTGGCAGCATACAGTCGACTTGTAGTCAACAATAAAAGAAGTTGGAGAAGCGGGCTATACGCCGCAGCGGTACAGCGGTTGCCTAGGAATCTGCATGCTGGATGTTCAATCGCCGCTCTATAGTCCAGCTTTTCCAGCTGCTTAGTTCAAAGGTCTGAAGTCTCGGTTTCTACCTAGAATGACAGTGCAATGTACTCATTATTTTAGCTTGTTTGGCTAACGTTGTAGAAAATTAATGACAGTAAATTGAGTAGATTTAAAAAACGAAAAAAGATTTGAAGCAAAATCAGCCTATGAGATTATCTCATTTCTTGTGTAGAGTATACTATGAGCAACTAAACAGCAAACTGCATACGCGAAATGCTCCGTATTCATAATTTTATGCGTATGCTTGCTGAGACTGCAGACGCATCCAATTCGAGAGTCTTGAGTTCAAATTCTTTGTTTAAACTCATATCTCACAGATGAAATAGAAAACATTTTATTTAGGATTGAGCTGAAACATTTGTACTTTCCCGTTTGCAACTATTACAAACATCGACTTGTAGTTTGAGCTCGCAAAAGCTCTTTAGCATAGCTAAGTAAGCACAATTGCGTAGGAAATACAAAACAACATTGTTGTTTCTAAATGGGACCGAGGCAGCAAAGTAGCCTTTGAATGAAGGAACCAGATAGAAGGCATAGGCGTAGCCATAATTTCGGAACCGGAAGGATATGTTCTACAAAAATGTCGAAGACCGTTTGAGGTATTCAAAACTGATACTGCGTCTAAACCCCAATGAGCAAAACGACCAAGGGAGGGTGTGACGCCTGAAACCCCCGTTTTGCGTGCCACTTGATGGCTAAATTAAACGTCTAAGTTTTGAACGAAAATTACCCTTTATGAACTATGCTGTGTTGGAAACATGGGCTTCATTTTATACATTCTTTTTTGATAAGTTTCTGCGTTGAGCTATTGAACTAATGGCCCATGTATAAAACAGGGCTGGATCGTTTTTCGGCGGGACTGTAATAGAGTCAGTTTAAGCTTTAGACTTAAACTTTTTTGCTTATACTTAGGCTTAGGCTAGGCATAGGACATGTATAAAACCGGGCTGGATCGTTTTCCGGCGGGACTGTAATAGAGTCAGTTTAAGCTTTAAACTTAAACTTTTTTGCTTACACTTAGGCTTAGGCTTAGGCTTAGGAATAGACTCATCCTTACGCTTAGGCTTAGGCTTAGAAATATGCTTATACTATTGTTCCGGCCCTGTTGTATACATGGGCCGAACTAATAGCGTATTTAATGTTGACATTCCGAGGTAAAAGCCCATTTTGTAAGTTTACGGGAAGATTGACACATGAAAGTTGCAGTCTCTGCACAAAGTGGTCTTATAGTAGCTATGAAGCAATTATCCTTACAATGGGCGCCGTGTACAAGTGGATTAAGGGATATATAATATATGTCATCAAATTTCTTAATAAGAATTAAAAAACGCTATTATAATATGTTGGGTGCTCGAGTCTTAAAAAGTTTTCTGACTCGCCGCGTTCACTCGTAAAGAAACTTTGAAATGGAATTATACAGATTGTCTTAAATTTTATTACATTTTTATTTAGACTTGACGGAAATTACCATATTTAAGTTGATATAAAACCAGAAAATTACAGTTTTTAATACAGAAAATTTGACAAAAGTTGATTTACGAGCGAGTACAGCGAGCAACTAAATCAGTTTGACCAAGAGTACATTATACAAGAGTATGTAGCTTTTGGGGTTCCGCGTGATGCAAAATGTACCCAACACGCGTTGCGTTTTCGATTGTCTCCCTTTATTAAGAGGGGGTACAACCTGCGCGAACCATGGCACTTTAGGTATCTGGCATCAAAACTGTTCCGCTTATAGTTTTATTTAGGGTAATTGCATGTGACGGCGCGTCTTTTCTAAATTAGAGGGGTCGGCCAAAAACGCAACGCCCGATGGTACGTTTTGTTCCATACGGAACCCCAAGAGTTGCATACTCTGGTATCATGCACTCTTGATTTGACCAATAAGGATCTAGCGTATTATTCTAAAGCCTGTAAAAGTTACATTTTCTCGCTTCTTCTGAAATTGATGGAAATGTAAGTCTATACCACCATCTATATATTCTTTCATTCTCAACTAATTTATGTGTCCTGCAAGTGCCATTTTAGAAAAGCAATACATTTTAGCTACTAATACTGGAGTTTGATTCAAAATTCTCAGGCATTTTACTTGGCATTTCAGAAATGAACACGAACGATGAAGGCAGTTTGAGGGGGAAATATTAAATTTTTTGTCACAATCCCACCGGATATATTAAGGTACGTTTTGTAGAAAAGTTTCAAAACGTAACTTGAAGAAACTGAAGGAGAATAATTCTAATTAAACTATCGCATCTGGAACTGACATTAATTTAGAATACAGATGAGTAGAAATATAAATATGCACTTTGCGGTCGCATATAAACGGGGATACATCCTCTCAGAAAATTTCTAGAGAGGCAAGAAACGGTGACAATTTTACAGACTTTAAAATGAGCTGTTGTATTTTGGATTAAAATATTTATCGCGTTCGGGTATACTTGCTCACATCAATCTATAAATGATGTGGTATCGAGATACCGTTCCGAAATGAATTTCTGGCTCAGCCAAGTGCAGTGTGTAAAGATTCGATTGAAAGAATAACGTACGATTTCGATTAAAATGGGATACGTTCCACGTTTTCGAATAGGGGTGATGTAAAGATTCGATTGAAAGAAAAAAATTGATAAAAAATTACAAAAGCTAAAAAGATAGTTTGAGTGAAGAAAAAAGCAAGAGTTATGACGTGTTTTCGAATAATAAATATGTTTTGTTTTTACAGAGTGAGACCAAATTTATTAAAATAATAAGTGTATAACTGTTTCGGGTTTGTAGGTAACATCACAGATGTACATAAGTGGGCACAAACGACCCGCACTCAACTCACGGAAATTTTTTGACACGCGAGTATACCAACTCAAAATAACTTTACCCGCGACCTGCCATTATCCACTTTTACTTGTTCTTGTGAAATCTGAAAATTGTTCAATTTTACCAAAACTAATTTTAGCGTCGCAAATGTTGAAATTTGCCTGGAAACTTCGCGTCAGAACTTTGGTTACTTGGAACTTCGGGCAAAATTTTAAATCGAAACTGGCTTAAAATAGTCTTATACCACAATTTTTCTCGTTTATTTTTTTGTACTACTATGATTTTAAATTTACAATAATTGTTTTTGGTAAATTTGTTAGCTTTTTAAGCAGTAATAATTGTCATATTTATGCTGGTTATTTTTTGAACAATTATCAAACGTATCTGCTGCCTTAATGAGCTTAAGTCCAAAATGTGGAAGAAAGTGTATATACACAAGACCCATGAAATAATTTGTTTAAAGAGCCCTATTTACACGAGCAATTTTAGCTGTTTCTGACAGACACATCATGACCAACAAGTAGTACTACTGTAGTGACCCGAATAAGAGGGAGGACTTATATTTATTTGGCCTCTCCAGAGGGAACCCCCCTTGTTATTCGGTTACGGACTGTTATTTATTTTAACCTACGCTCCGCCACCCTTCGTTACTGATATATATTTGGTACTACAACTATCCATTGAATTAATTTCTATTTGTCTTGCGTCTATAGATTGAGCGATAATGCAAGGTTATACTTTGGAATGTACTTTCAAAACTTAAGTATGCTTTAAAGTTTTGAACTCAAATTATTCGGTCCTGTAGTCATTTATGCGCTACAACTAGGGATAATTGTCATTTATGGACTCTAATTAGGGTTTAGGGACTCTATCCGCTTACGGACTCTTATTAGGTATACGGATTCCTATTGATCTTGACTCAAAATGAGGACCTTCCTCCTCTTATTACCCCCCTCTCTTATTCGGGTCGATACAGTAGCACCTAGTTGTTTACATTCACTTACACTGTAAATTCCAGTGACTTGATTTTAATTCGAACAAAAAAGTTGAGTTTTTTTTTAATTTAGAAAGATTACACTGCTAATTTAAATGAGTTGATTAAATCAACTCGGTTAGTAAACATTACTTGTATCATTTTAAGATGTTGGCATTGTTTGCAGGAATTTTGTCTAATCATACTTACTAATAATTATAAACTAATATATAATATTGGTTATTTTAATAATCAAACAATTAATATATAATGCTTGCGCATAGTAACGAAATTACATCAGGAGATGGTTTAAAAACAACAACAGAAAGTCAAGTAACGTTTTCAGTTGAACGTAGCAATCCACGTACCATATCGGGAGCTTCATTTAAGGTAAAGATTTCTAAATTACACTATTTTCAAAATTAGTCATTTTGTCAAATTAAAATTACAATATATATATTGCGTAGCCAGGATTTCGGAAATAGTGGATTACGTTCTGGGAAAATTTGAAATGAGAGATTTTTATGTTTCAAACTAAACCCGTCTTTAAAATACCAGTTAAAAAATTCCAAGGAGGGGGTAGGTTGATCCATGAATTCTCCTCCCGGTCTATATCTTTGACGGCAATATTAGTGGTGAGCTTTAAGCTTCACGGCTGGCTGCTTCGCAAAAATTTCATAATTTCTTTGAGTTAAATGTAATCTTTGAATCATCGTTCATTTTGAATTAAAATTGCTTGCGAGCACCTCGAGTTTAAACTCACTGCGAACACGCAGCTTTGGTTGAGTTCAAAAAGTTACAAATGTTGCGCTCACGACAGGATAAACAACAACGTCGCCGCGGAAGTATTTTTGTCGAACAAGAGCGATCGTCAACTGCTAGTTACAGCTCAACTCCGGGAAGTGGCGGAGGCGACCGGCGAAAAAGCATCTCGAGTCGCCGCTCAAGTGCGCATAGCGTTTGCTCCGAGTGTGAGTTGATCAACTTTAAATTTACGTTTTTCTTACAGCGTTGATATTGTGAAATTTTAAATTTGAGTATTTTTTTTAATTAAAATGGTTTTTGAATTTTCCTGACCTTGTTCCTGTGCAGTCCCCCGTAGCCAGCGACGCCTGCTAATAGGCGAGGACGGTGTCAGAGGGGGCAAAACAATTTTAAGAGATGCATGTTGTTAAAATAACAAATTTACAAACAGGACTATAACTTTTGTAGGTGGCAGGGCAAATTTCAAATTTTTCCAGGTTAGACCTGAGTCATCCCACGCGCTCAGTCTGGCTACGGTCCGTTTCAGTAAGTCAACAGATATGCTTCAGTCAACAATTGGATGAAGTTGGAAAATATGTTAAAATTAATTGACGATTTAGAAGTTTTGTCCAATGTAAACAACAGGGGCGGAACAGTTGTATAAGCATATTTCTAAGGCTAAGCCTAAGCGTAAGCGTAAGATTGAGCATATTCCTAAGCCTAAGCCTAATCCTAAGCCTAAGCCAAGCAACAAATTAGTCTAAAACTTAAGCTTACTCTTTTCTAGGCCACCAGAAAAACGTTCCGCCACTGATCTTTACATGGGTCAAAGTTTTGAAAGACATTGCGTGTCGCTTTAATTTTATCGTGTTGTTGGTAGACGTGGCTTTATGGAAATTTTAAATTCTGTGTAAAAATTTAAATCTAAATTATTTTTTTACGTTTTCTGAGACCCACGGTGTGTTGTATTCCGAACTTTATCGAGTATCTTTCGCCAGTTTGAGAATGACGTGTGTTTATTTTAACCCTTAACCAACAGCGAGCTGAACTGAAAATTTTGTGGCAGTAAGTGAACACGTTTTGACGTTTTTTGCAATATATAATATAAAAAGTATAAAGATATAGGTATATATACCAATAATTACTGAAAATGTTCGAATTATGCAGCGGATTTACGTCAGACCAAATGTTACCAGCTATTAAAAGAGATAAAACGTGTTCCGAGCAGCGCCAGTTACTTTAAAATGTGACCTCTTCAGTGGAGTCTTGAACAAACAGCATCAGCTAATTTTTTTTGGCAAAACAGTGAAATATCACAAAAGCCATTTATTTTAGATCATTTTCGCATTTGAGTTTCCTATTTTTTGCAATCTCATTTTGCTTTAATAATAACACATATATAAATAGTTTTAAAAAACAACAACATAAACTCACTGTCTGCGCTATACAGAATAGAGCTACGAAATGGTTATAAGCTTTTCGAAGAACGAATGGCACATACCGTACATACATAAGGTTTTGGAACACCTATGGTCGAACGGGGTTTTACCAGGGTTTTCAGTTCTGAAGGTACGTATTATACTTAAACGGTGCTTTTTGTCTGGTTTTAAGTTAGGGCAAAATCGACTTTTGAGTATATTTTTTGGTTATTCTTTCGCTATCAGGTCATATACTGGAGTTGCCAAGGGTTTGATATTGAGGTGGCTGCATGATGTATTAATGAATTTGTTTGAAACACATATTTAATTACCAGATAAATTTTACTAGCTATTTTAGGGGTCATGCGCTTTCGGTCCCCTGCATGCGTGTAACCAGCTGACCTTGTTACTGTGGCTCAAAATTGTTTAGGAGGGGCATTGAAGGGTTTTCAGTGAGTTATAAGCATGTTGAAAATTTTCTGGGGGGGGCAAAAATTTTCCAGGGGAGGCTCAGTCCCCTCTGGCCCCTTTTTGGCTACGGGCTAGCCCCCTGGCCCCTCTTTGGCTACGAGCCCGGTCCCTTGTGGCTGGGTGCAGAATTGGTGAGGCTCCGGCTTATCTTAGACTTCGAGTACGCGGGGTTGGTGATCGATGCAACTGGTCGAACTCGCAGTACTTATACACATGTTACAAATGTTTTCACTGGCGTGATTTTAATAGTAATCTAAAATCAAGACGTAAAAAATATGTTTGTCATAAGGAAGAAAATATATCGAGTCTCTACGTACTTCCGGTATACCGTGGCTACGAAAAATACACGCAGCTGGCTACAGAAGGCAAATAATCACAAAAGTATAGAAAACTTTGAAACCAGCGGCGGATCAGAAATTTTTGACGACTAGCGAGCTGGTAAAAGCGATGAAACGCATTTTCTACTGTATGCTATATATGCCAAAATTTCGTGAGGGAGGGGGGATTAAAAGGTACGGATCTTAATATTTTATCACAAAAAATTTTCTGACGGGGAGGTTCCAATGCCGCCTCTGGATCTGCTAATGTTTGCAATTGAATTAAATTTTAATTTTAAATAAGCAGACATCAAAGAATTATTTTGATTAAATGTTATGCAACGGAAATTTTGCTTCCAAGTTTTTGCCTAAATCCAATAGCGATCTTGTTGTTCTATTAGGACAGGCTTATAAGAATTCACTAGGTCGCGTTGCAATTTGCGACTATTCATCCACCCAGAATTTGGGCAACAAAGTGTCACACACATGTTCAGTTCCGGTGTCGGTCAGATTTGTTGACTATTGGAAACTGTATTTTTCTCCACGGATTACACCATTTTTGGTACTTAATAATAAAAGTTGTTGTGATGTAACACCAAAGTCAAGCGATTATGTATTATTATTATTATTATTATTATTATTATTATCAGTACTCTAAAAAATTTTCTGGCTATAAAAAATATAAGAGTGGGTAAATGTGGATTGCTGATAAAGGAATTTCACGCAGGTATTCCGGCGGATATATACGTAATATATACGTATTTATTTATATATTACATATATGTATATATGCCGCCCCGTCAGCTTTCGGTATCATTACAGACCAAGCCATTTTCATACCAGTGGCATATTCACAAGAGACCCCCTGGCGAGTTTTGTAGCCACAATTGAAATGGTGAACAAAAGGTAGTTTTGTGCTGTGTCTTTCATGTTTCGATAATCAAGGATTTCATGCTGAAATTACGTTGTTGTTATTGTTTTGTGGTGGTTTTGCATGCACCTTTTATGATATTTCTGCGTTCGGAATGGCGGGCAAATGCACACCACCAGTGATGAAACCAGTAGTATCGGACGGGAGAGCAGCACGATACACTTGAGCGAAGTGCCGGCAGAAGAGCCCCTCTAATCCTACCAATTGGATGGGCCCGATCCTTGGGGTTTCAATGTTGGAAAACTGAAAATTTTTTCGCCTACCGCGAATGGTACCGAGCTGTGAAAGATATTATTGGGGCACCCACGGACTTGTCTGGAAGGCGCGACTATGCTAACGCCGCTAGCTACGATAAAAGCTGGGTTGTACAAAATTTGCGAGTGACGCCGCCCTCGTGCGGTGACTCCTATTTTCGCTAGCTGCAATGTTCAAAGAATTCTGCACTTAAGATACGGAAGGAAAAAACTTGTTCTGACCTCAAACACTGTAGTTTCAAACTTGAAGCCGTTGTCATGGAGAGCAGAAAGTATGACAACAGCTTTCGCTGTCTGTTTAAGCATTACTCGCAGCTTCGCTAACTATTATAGGCCCCCACAACACGTCAGTTTTCAGACCAGGATAGATGAGTTAATGTCACCCTAACCTAACAGGGAAGATATACGAAGAAGCGTAATTTCGGTAAACACCGAAATTGTAATGACTTGTTAGCCCCATCAACATATTTTCAAATCTTAATAACCAGATATGTCGTCCTACGTACGTTCCCACACGAGAGGGGTATTAAAGGACCGTGCCCACCAAAATTTGGCTTGTGCGCCCCCAAACTGATCCGTTCTAAATGTAACCAATATTGGGTTGCAAATGTAGGGGGAGGCTGGAGAATTAAACCAGTTGTATTCTCAACACGTTACATCCGGGATCTGCCAAGTAAACTTTTAACCCCTTACAAATGTTTCGGCCTCTTCTGTAAGTCATTTGCAATATCATCGCATTATCCTCTTCCTGAAATTTTTGTCCCACCGCATCAATAGCTTGCCGAACTGGTACCGGGTTGATCTGGCCACTATTTCTGAAACACCCATTTCTACTAAGAGGGGATGCGGCAAGAAATGGTGGTACCCATGGCAAAAGTTTGAGCCGTTTTCAAATCAGGGCCGCAGTCAGAGGGACAGGGGGTCTCGGATCCCTGAAGATTTACTTCTTCTAAAAAATTTCAAACTTGCTTGTAAATCATCGCAAACCTTTGTATGCCCTGCTTAAAAAATTTTCCAGACCGGCGTAGCAGTGTGAGCAGGCTACGGGCTTGTTCCAATTTATACCGATCTCTGTACGTTGGTCTCATTAAATATGTTCAGCTGACAATAGCCGTAACCGGTCTGTATACGTAAAGAAAAAGTTTTACTATTGGAAAAATAGTCTAAATAATGGTGTTTTCTAGTTCTATTTTTGTTGTACTCAAGCCGGAAATAGCTTATCGTAGTGTTGATCATTAATCTTAGTAGATACAGCGAGAAAATTGCAGCTCATTTGTCGACTAAACCTCGCTAGTCAACGCGATTGCAAATTTGCAGCCCTAAAATATTCATCACAAAACGTTTTAAGTATGTGTTCTAATTTGCATATATATGTTGTATCTTGTATATATCAAACAGTCATTACAACCGATGGAACGCTGCACAAAATACGTATACGGGGCGTTCCAGCTTTAGTGATACATAATTGTTCAGTACAGAATATGTCAAAACAGTTGAAAGCATAAGCTTTTAGCGGTTTACTTTGACTAGCTTTTCCCACCCACCCCTACCCCACACTACCAGTATAACATTATGTTGATACAAACAAGGAACCATATTCTCAAATGCGTAAAGCAAAATATTACAAGCAAAACGAAAGGTTTTCAAATTTAGAAATTCAACTGGTTATGGATAAAAAATTGGGACAAAAGTAGGGGAAATTAATTGCAAAGGGCAGGATTTTGAACCTTATTATTTGCCCGTTCGAAAGCTGCAAGATCTATTGAAAACCGGTGTTTGTCAGAATAGGCACACGTTAAGTGTGTGTAAAGCATAGATTGCCATATATGTGCAGACATACCGGAATATGAAGTTGTTGCAATCGACCATATGGCAGGGTGTAAACGGATAGTAAAAATAACGGAAACGGATAGTGTTTAAAAACAACGGAAACCGAAACGGAAAACTGATATTGAAGTATAAATGTTTCAAAAATATTTTATTTTTCGGCCAACACTAGTTAGTTATTCTCTCAAATATTCCCCTGGCTTTCTAAAACTAAGAAAAATAGCGGGTGCACCGAAATCTTTAAGATTATGATTTTAGATAAATTTCGTAATATTTTTTCCGAGCAATTGCAGCATTTCTGTAACGAAAAATTGCGACATTTATGCGTGATTTATAGCTAATTTTTAACGTAAAAAATAACAGAATTTCTATTATTTCTATAACACAAACGGAAACGGAAAACGGACACCGATTTTTACCGGAAACGGATATCCGGTTACACCCTGCCACTTGGTGTGGTGGTTCTATGCTCGAGTCGAGTGCAAGACTGCCGAGGTTCGATTCAAGGCGTGGTGCTCAATGTTCGGCAAAACTATGAACAGGATTTTCTAAAATTTTTGAATTTTTAATTTAGCTAAACAGGGCGTAAGTGCATAGTTTTGAGAACAAGATCTCCAAAGTATTTTTCAGACCAGAAAGTATTATTGAATTTTAGTAGGGTACTGGCTCCGAACACCAAATACTAAAAAGACATTGCCTTATTGAACAATCGCTAACGATTGGCCAATTCCCATTGTAAGAGCTTTCTGTTTAGTCATTAGTACATCGGAAGCCCTTGTCAATCCAAATTTCTCGCTACACCATTGGGTAGATAAAAACCGCCGTGCCCGTCTGATAATCAAAATATATTAAATCAGACATTTCTAAAAACTAAATATTACTTGATTTCAAAATTCCTTTGAGAATTTCAAACTCAATTGTCGAAGATTGAGATTTAAGCTAGCGTTCAGTTCAAACTAGTAGCCATGTTGTTTTTGCGAAACTCGCTCTAAACTCACAGTTAGAAGGTATCTTGTTGCGTTTTTGAATTATCAGTTCGGATGATTAAGTTACCTTTCAGAATAAAACATTCAAAATCTTGGAGGTAAAAATTTCTTCTCAAATTTTACACTGGCTTATATCTTCTCGATATTAAATCCTGGCTGCGTCCAAGTTTTTTTCGGATGCTGTCAACCATCAAAACTGAGGGTCCAGATTACTAAAATAATACAAAACGTAAAGGTTACGCGTCAGGGTTCAATTCCGGAACCGGCCGGAACTCCTACAAAAATTTTGATTCCTGTTCCGGCGTTACAAGATGCTGGAATTGGAATTTGACGCCGTTATGGCAAATCATTAATAATTCTTTGAACACTAAAAAATTTAACTTCAAAAAATTACGTAATCATTGTGAAATAAATGAGTTTCAACTTGTCGAGTTTTGTTATAATTTGTCTACACGTAAAAGTTTGAAGTTTAATTTTTTTGAAATACTTGATAAAAAATTCGGCGATAAAGATTGTATCAAGTTCCTGTTCTGGGTCCGGTTCTTGATCGTTTAGGTCTAAATTTAGTTCCTGCTGGAATCCTAACAGGCACAGCTTCACTTAGTAGCTTTTCACGTAAACCCCTAATATATTTTTGTCATTTTGTGTGGCGCATGTAAAGATCAAGGGCGGAACGTTTTTCTGTGGGACTAGAATAGAGTAAGCTTAAGGTTTAAACTAATGTTTTACCTGGCTTTAGGCTTATGCTTAGGCTCATGCTTAGGAATATGCTCATTTTTACGCTTAGGCTTATGCTTAGGCTTAGGCTTAGGAATATGCTTACAATACTGTTCTGCTCCCTCCTGTTCTTTACACTGGCATTTTGTTATAGCATAACCACTTATATTTTAAATATAGTAGTTTTTATTCTTATAACATTTTCGAACAACTCGAGTTCATATTAAATCACAAGGAAAATACGCCAAATTTTAAACGTTTCTTTTAGTTGGTTTATAATACACAAAATCATTAACTGGTAATTGATGCTACTCATATTTGAGAATATCTGACTAGGTCACAAGCATCTATATGGGTCTAGCTCAACAAAATAGCTAGTTAATACTTTCTACTAATTGGCCCATCCAAAGATTAGCAACGGAACGTGTTTCTGTGAGACTGCAATACAGTAAAGCTTAACTTTCGGACAATTTTTTTGCTTTGGCTTAAGCTTAAGTATAATCTCATTTTTACACTTACGCTTAGGCTCAGGTTTAGGAATAATGCTTTGGCTGACTAATTCAACTTACGGATAAAAGTGTTCTTTCCTACAGGTATTTTCTACTAAAAACACCACAAGTTTTACGTATTGCCGTCCCGTCAACCATTACGTGCCTCGGTTACTAATATAAACTTTATCGTACGTTCATCGTCTCGTGTGGATTTTAGTTCTGACTGGACAATTTGATTTATCGGTTTTGTGAATTCCCAGTGAAATTTAGACGGGGAAAAATGGTAATTTAGTTTTTTCAAACTTCACCGTTCGAAACGTCTGTACACGAACAGGCGTCTTTTATTTTCAAACGGATAAAACGCGATTACGCTTTTGTGGGTTTTTCGGGAAAGTTCGGTTATATTCGCTTGTATCGCAAGGTAATAACGGTTCAGGACTTCATTTTGCAACGGTATGAAACTATGGTCCATGTAAAGATCAGGGACGGAAAGTTTTTCTGTGGGACTAGAATAGAGTAAGCTTAAGCTTTAGACTAACATTTTTGCTTAGGCTTAGGCTTAGCAATATACTCATTCTTACGCTTAGGTTTAACCTTTAGGCTTAGACTTAGGAATATGCTTATAATACTGTTCTGCGTCTGTTCTTTACATTGGCCGAAGCATTGAAGGAAGGTATAAAATTTAAATTTTTGTAATGTTTCCTTAAACTTCGAATCGGTCAAAACGTATGTATGGCAATGTGATCGGAATTTAGTTTTAATAGGGTGTAAAATTAAAGAAGATTACATTATTAGAGCTGGAACATTCCACGTACGCAATTTGGGCAGGTTTCCAACTTTTCTTTACATGTTTCGAAACTTAATGCTAAGAGTTCGCTGTAAATTCCACTGAATTGATCTTAAATCAGAATGAGTTGAATGCACTCAGAAGTCTGAGCTCTGAATTAGGTCTTTCAGAACTCAGAATTCTGAATTGAAAGAACTTATTCTAAATTAATTAATCAACTCACCCAGAATTAAATCAGTTCAGAATGAGTTAATATTTACTGTTACTAACTCAGAAACTCCCCAAAATAGCTAATTGTGTATCTAAGTTGATTAATCAACTCATTGGAATTTACTGTGTTATGTAACTTGGAATATAATACTGACAAAGCTGTACGAAGCGTTTAGCGAAGGAAGACACGCAAGCCTGAAACAGTATAGTAATAAATTAAGAATGATTTCATTTTCAAGACGCTGTTTTAATTAATCGGCTTGAGACTTATCACTGTGTGAATGGTAAAATAACAAAAGGTGAACGGCAGAATAAAACTTTCTCAGGCTGGTTTAAATTCTCAGACGAAGTAGAAGTCTATTGAGCGTAATCGTATAACTCTGTACCCGCTACACCTTAATTTAAACTAAGAGAACGAATTAGTCATTTCGGGTGGTAATTTGGGAGTTTAACAGTATAAACATTAGCTCACTCTGAGTTGATTCAATTCCGGGTGAGTTGATTAATTAACTCAGAATGAGTTCAACAGATTCAGAATTCTGAGTACTGAAAGACCTAATTCTGACTCTGTGATTCAACTCATTCTGATTTGAAATCAATTCGTTGGAATTTACAGTGTGGACGACGCCGCTATTAATATTTTATTTCAACTGATGTGCACGGTGCCGAACGGCGTTGCAAGGCGCTGAAATAAGCAAAAAGTGTTTGTATCACTCTAAGCTTCACAATCGAAATGAATGATTAGACGTATTTTTGGCGTTTTTTACCTACCAGAGAAGGATAAAGTCGTTTCCGAGAAACCCAAACCGCTTTCAAGCGACTAGAAACAATTCTAAGAATTGTATTTTAAAATAGTGTGCGTTTTTGTTTCAAAATATGCATTATTAACGAACTTTTCGTTTAGTTTTTAACCAACACCATCATCAGTGGTTTTATATTTCTTGGTGTTTACGCGAGCAGCAAAAATTCAGCTTTGGTTTCATCGTTTCGGTTGTATTCAGTCAGAATGAAATTAGAATCTATTTGGATTGAGCTGAAACAATTGACATCGTTTATTTTTCACTGCTAAGAACTGTTGCAGGATTCGAGAACGGCTTCGCTGTCAAAAAAGCGGCCGAAATAATATTGTCTTTGCTGTCTAACGTGGCGTTTTTTGCAAATCCTTGACAATAATTCAATAGGGCGCATTGGTTGCTATTTAGGTCCTAAACGGCCTTTTATACTAACTGCGAAGTGCATAGAAACAACGATTTTTGTGCTAAAAATTTGAATGTAGGGTCAATGTAGAGGACATGCCGTAACAGCAGTACAAGAATATTGCTAAGCCTATAAGCGTAACGGTAAGCGTAGTAAAAATTTAGACTAAAGCTTAAGCTTACTCCATTACAGTCGAACGGAAAAACGGATCACTAATGATCTAAAATTGGGTCGCACTTACTAAGGGGGGTGGCTCATAAAAAGGGGCTAAAGCTAGAATTTATAGTATAGTTTTGGGAAATCGTAAGCAATAATTCAATACGATACCACCTGGAAAATATAGAGTACTTTTGATGCGCTGTGGCTCCCCGCTGCATTCATTGGATATGCTTCTACTTACCGTAAGCGTTACTGTATTGACCCGATTAAGAGGGGGGACGATATTTATTTTGCTTCTCCAGTGTGAACCTTCCTGTTATTCGGTTAGGGATTGTTATATATTTTTGACCCACGCTTCGCCACCATTCGTTACTGATATGTATCCGGTGCTGCAGTTATCCGTTGAATTAAACGTTTATTTGTCAGCTTAATAGCTTGAACGATAATGCAAGGTTATACTTACGAATGTACTTTCAAACTTAAATACACTTTAAAGTTTCTAACACAACTTTATTTGGTCGTGGGGTCATTCATCCGCTACAATTATGGATATTTGATATTTATGAACTCTAATTATAGTTTAGGAACTCTATCCGCTTACGGACTCTTATTAGGAATACGGACTCCTATTGACTGAGACTCAAAATGAGGACCCCTCGCCAGATCACTACCCTCATATTCGGGTTACTACAGTAATATTATTCAAGTGTTTGCGGCGACTGAAACTGTCGCCTTGATGGTTATGCAATTTTCACAATATCATGCATACGGAAGGTAACTTTCGAGGGGGTAGTATCAAGGATGCAGACGTTTCGTTCATTAACGATAACGTCACATCCAACAAATTTTTAGATAGGATGACAAAAAATTTTCCTCGCAGAATTGTTTTACTGCTGTAAATTTTTGGACCAGTTGGGACATGTTCTATGGGGGGTAGGTGGCACCCCTTTTGTTTTTAAAGCCTCAGGCTCAAAAATACCCATTTTAGCATATTTCAATAGCAGCTCTTTAGCGAAGACACGCTTGACCACACGCACGTGTACCTGTATTTACATTGAAGCCGTATTCAATTTCGAACGCTGTAATTTGATCAGTTGAATGAGACTGTTTCAGTTCAACCAGAGCGGAACGTAGTTGAATGCGTCAAAATGAATTGCCAAGAGAGTGTATATTGTCGAAAATACTGACTCTTAAACGCTTTCCGCGTACAATAATTGAAATTTGCAAATTTCGAAATAATTTACGCTTAGGATTAGGCTTTGGCTTAGCTTTAAATTTAGGCCTGGGTCAACTTTGAAGTTTAGGTTTAAGCTTGTAGGCTGAGATACGCAAAAGGCTTATTTTGTTTCAGCAAACCCTAAATTAATATTTAGAGTTGCGGTATACTTGTCGAGCGGCGCCGTCCGGGTGTCTGGGCCGCACGTCAAAAAATTTTCGCTTACAAATTAATATGCTCGTGCGTTGTGGTACGGTGACAGACGGCGCCGCACGTCATCAAAAGTATAGCGCCACGCTTACAGGTAGGACCCACGCGGGGATAAGCCAAATATAGCTTTCAACAAGCTACGAACATTGAAAGCATCTTAGGCATTTAACAGGATTGTGGTACGCACATTTTCACACTAATCGCATGTTTTTATATAGTTAGTGCAACTCAACTAAATATTAATTTATTACTCAAACAGATTTTTCAAAATTGCTAGCCGGCACGAACCCTTTACGCTGACCTCAATCTGGTTCCGTCATTTTATAATGTGAAAAACTTACGCAAAGACCGGGTCCGCATTATTTTTCAGGTTTTAAGATCGCCTTTGATTTGTTAGCGAATCCACACGGTGGGACAAGCCGGCTGGGCTCCGACAACTGGGATGAAAACCAGAGTTGTGTATTAAGGTTCAGTATTGAAATTGAGGTTTGCCTTCTCGCTACGACGGGTGCTGCCCTCGCCAAAAACTTCTGGATCCCCACTTGATTTTTCCAGATATAAGAAGAAATTGATGTTTAATTTAAAAGACTCGTAATTTGGTTAAAAGCTACGACATTTAAATAGCCAGATTTCATTTTGCAAAATTAGCAATTTTCACATCTGGCCAATGAAATTTGATTTTCGACTATTGAAAATTTTGTCATTAATTGGTTTGATTAGACTCGCTTCTCCCAAGTATGGTATGTATTCAAAGATGAATCTACGACAATTTACGGTCCGACAACTTGTTACCCATCAGAGTCCTAACGCAGTTGAATAATTCTAAGCATAATCCTAAGCGTAATCCTAAGCCTAAGTATAATGATGTGCGATGAATTGTTGAGTCGATGTAACTTCAGATTACAAGGTGTCGGGAGACGAGTTGTTGAACGACGAATATAGAATAGATCGTAATGCAATATTTTCACTCTCAATTCAATCGGGCTGACATGGTTTGACCGTCCTAGGGCCGGAACAGTAGTATAAGCATACTACTAAGCCTAAGCCTAAGCCTAAGCGTATGGATGAGCCTATTCCTAAGGCTAAGCCTAAGCCTAAGCCTAAGCAAATAAATTAACCTAAATCTTTAACTGACTCTATTATAACCTCTCCGAAAAACGATCCGGCCCTGTTCTATACTTGAGCCGTTGCAAGTAACAAAAATATACCGCTCTTACCTAAAAATATGCAGTTAGATCTCAGACGAACAATTAGTAACTGCAATTCTAATTAATCATGTACCATACGTTACACACAGCATAATAAATTGCAATTTCGTTTGGTTAAATATACGACAGACGAGGACATATATACTTCCCTATCCACACATCAGGTCACGTCAAACCCAAAAAACTCACCCATTAATCCTTTGAAGTTAATCTGGTTCTTTTGGTTGTTTTTCTGGTTTAAATGTCACTAAGACCCCTTCTGTCAGTGTCAGAAAGAAAACTGTAGTCATGAGCGTTTATCCTAGCGATTATAAACCACAACCATTCAACCAAAAATTATTACTCGACGGGGGCCCACAAAATTTATAGAATGGCCAAAAAAATCATTATTTAACATTTAATTAATTTTTGTTGTCTGAAAAATGTTCCAATTAGGGTCAGAAGCGAAGGTGTTGTTTTCGGGGGTGGGACGACGGTTTCTGTACCCCACCCCCTCGTTAAAAGGTCTTGACCCTGTTATACAGCATAGACTCGTTTTGCTACTTTGTGCTTTTCTGTGACTAAAACTGACTTCCAGTTATCTGCCCCTTTTCACATTTAAGCCGGGGTGTCCAGCCAGCTTTGACCCTGAAATGTTGGTTTTCTCGGTCGACTCTATCTAGCTTAAGCGTTCTGGGGTCAGTTTTATATCCAAGACGGGTTGAAAAGCATTGGATTACAGAATACCTTCACCATTTAAATATTATTTTTATAACCTGTTCAGATTTTTCACGAGTGCCCATAAATAAGCAATTTGCCCAAATTCCCTACGAGGGGTGGTAGACCACTTGGACCGCCCCCGCCCCCCTGCTTGAGTTCGCTTAGGCTTTTGACTATCGTGCAGAAAAGCTAATTTTCATAGAGCGTTGTCTCTCTATCACGAGTCTTTGTTGTCGTTGTTGCCTACATCAATTGAGTTTCACTGCGAGCACGTGCGGACAGATGCGCGTATGTGAGGGTTGAAATTTAAATTGGATTATGGACATTCTGTTTTTCTCAAGTACGGACGCTTAAGTAATTTGACCACGTGGGTCGGCTAATGGGCGTGGCCAGAATATTGGAACGAGGGTTACGATCTATAAAAATTTCGTCGAAGGAGGGTATCTTGTGTTGCAAACTAATGCAGTGTCAAAGAACAAGAACCCCTGAACAAAAATTTCACAGGACCCCCGAAACACCCCCAGCCTGGCTACGCCCTTGGGTAGTGTATAAGGCAGGGTAGAGACAAACACCGTCATTAAAATGGTTTTAGAATAATAAACAACATGTGACAAAATATTAAAATGTTAAATAATTTGGATTTTTTGCAGAAATCAGACGCTAAGTACGATATGCTGAAAGCTAAGCAGTTTATCAGATACGGACTTGTGGATCCAGAAAAGCGAAAAACGTCATTTCGCGAAGCGACCGAAAATCCAAGCGCCATGTTAGCGCTAAAGATACACAACTTTGGGGTTATAATCCCTGTTATTGTTCAGAGAATGACCCGCGTGGACCCTGGGATCTGCCAGTGCATACTAAATTTCAAAAGTCTTCGCGGAATAGGAGCCACCCTTCACATGTATACTAAATTTTAAAAGTCTCGGCGGCAATATTAGCCACCCTTTACATGTGTACGTCGTAGCTACGGCACCAGCTTAGCGTTATCGCCAAAATGGGTAGCCACGTTACCAACCGTACTGGTTTCAAAGAGATAAAGTTGTTGAAACGAAACCATTAACACTTTTTGAAATATTCGCGCTGCAAACAGAATAAATCAAATATCAGAAGTTCAAATTCATCGTTAGAGTAATAATTAAGATTTGATTACACTTAAGTCCAATTCTGGTTTGGGCGCAGTAACGGTAGAAAAGACAAAATAATATGACCGAATTCATAAAACAAAACTGATATAGTACAGTCTAGGAATTTGTTCTGGCCATCAAATTGCTTCCTACGGCGGCTAACCGCTGCGCCAATTACGGCCATGGCTTGCCATAATAGTGTCCTTAGCTGTTGAATAAATATCTAAGCATAGTCGTAAGCCTATTAAGCTTAAGCCTAACCATAATGATGGACGCCAAAATGTCGAGTCGATAAACGTTCGCATTACAAGTTGTCGGACGAAAGAGTTGTCCGCCGGCGAATTGTAACACCATATTGACGATATTGCTGAATTGGCAATTGGTGACGTAGCTAAGGTACGACATATATAAACAAACAATATTGAACATTGCCATATCAAATATTTGTTTAGATGCTAATAATTGTACTCGTCAGGTTTTCTGAACGTGGGATCAGCGATTGAGTGGAAAAAAGCTGTTGATCCTATCAAACCAGCAGCCGAGCGGTATATCAGTGTCTGGTGGCTTAGAAAAAGGTAGGGCCAAGGTTCGATACGCCAGCGCATATCATACTGGTAAAAAAACCAGGGGTAGGTGCACCAAACACAATCGATATTGCATCGCCTGGTTGTGGTTCGCACCCACGCGGCACTCTTTCTTTTGTTTGTATATAGTAAACGTTGCCTTCTTCGAAATCAAAAGGTATATGTTTTGTTTCTATTTTTGTTTACATCAATTGAAAATTTCATTAATTCTTAAAGCGTAAGTGAAACTGCAATATATATATATATATATATATATATATATATATATATATATATATATATATATATATATATATTTATTTATGTATTTATTTATATTATATATATATATATTTATTTATTTATATTTTTATATTATATATCTATATGCAGAATGTTTTTCCAAAAATCGTCATAAATGCACAGTTTTGTTGTTTTGGTTGGTGGTTGTGTGAATTTGTAATTTCTGGGCGGCTTCAGCCGTAATAAGAAACTTGAAAAGATGCGGATTTTGTAGCCAGAAAATTTTCGAGGTTTTGAATTGGTTCACGGGTTTGTTGCCAGGATTAGGTTTACGCTCTGGTTTAAGCTTAGGCTTGAACTTAGGCTTTCAGTTAACGCTTTAAGGCGAGCGATACGCGGTTAACGAATGACTCTAGTGCCGGCGGAAGCGCCCCCCCCCCAAACCCCTCAATTGGAGAGCCGACCGTCGAAGGACCCCACTTTGGCAAACTTAAAAAAATTTTCGCTGACCATTATAGAGTTGTAAAACGTTTTATTGGGGTTACTAACAGACCTATTTGGAAGCGCCAGCTTTGATAACGCGGACTCTGATGACGCAAACGTACCTGAAAATTTTATTCTGTTTTGATAAAGACCTCTATTGACGAATCCTTGATATTTTTCAAATTTCAGTTTTTTTTGCTTGAAAAAACCATTGATTTTTTAAAGTTTATGTAAAAATTAAATGATTCGTTTTGATAAAATTAAAATATAAATAAATTTAAACTTTTTTTACTTAATTCTGGTAAAATCTACCATTCTGTGCTAACTATACTAATTAAGTCAGCGGCCAGTTTATATATTTCTGATGCTGGGTGGGCTGGCAAAATAGTTATGAAACGAAATTTTCACTGTATGCTATATAGGTGCCAATTTGCTGGGGGTAAAAAATTGTAAGGTAGCGGACCATACCATTTTATCACAAAAAATTTTCTGACGGAAGACAGGCGTACGCTCCCTTCCTTCTGGATTCGCTAGTGAATTTAGTTAAATCTTGATGTTCTCTTTATTGAATTCTAGCGCGGATACTTTTCAAACCAACTATAGTTTAGATTCAAATTTTCAAATATAATTCGACAGTAACCTGAAACTTTTCACGGATTTCATGAAAAATATACTGATTTATATTTTATTAATAATTGAAATTTTTCAAATTGTTACACAAACTATGTCATTTAATTGTATTCGCTCGCGTGACCATAATTTTCTTTTAAATTCCAGCTTTTCTTTTAAACGGCGGAAGTTCTATGAAAAAGATTTAAATGTTCGAACGGCCACTAATATTTTCTAAAAACCAAAATGAAAGTTGTATACTTTATACTTTATTTAGTTTTTATAAATTATTTTGGCACGTGTACGCTTTTCCCGCAAGCCATTTAGCCGAATCCTAATCCTACGCCTAAACCAAAGTAAGTTTCAACATCCTAAGCCTAACATACGCCAAAAGTGAAAGATATCGAAGTTTGTTGGTTGAATGAGCCGAGCCCGTCGCCAAGGGGGAGCCAGGGGGGCTCAGCCCCCCTAGAAAAATATTTCCCCCCTACAAAAACTTTGCTTGTAAGTCATTGAAAACCCTTGAATGCTCCTCCTGAAACATTTTTAGCCCCACCTACCAAAGTGAGCTGGCTACGAGCCTGGAGTGAACAACAGTCACTATGCTTTCGAAAACCATATTTCCACGCTCAAGTTTTTGCAGCGAGAGCTCGCAGCTGCAACTTACACGAGTAACCTGCAGTTGCAAGTATTTGCAAAAAAGCGTCTTTTTCATTCTGAACTTATTCCACACTTAAGTTTCTACAAATCACCATGGCATTTGTATATTTCCAGCTTACAAAGCTAAACCAGAATCTAAGGATATGTCTAAGTGTAATCCTATGCCTGAATCTAAACGTAAAATCACAATGGCATCCCGTCAGAATATTTTTGTTATCCAATGGTAAGGTCCTTTACCTTTCAATTTTTCCACTCAGAAAATTAGCACATATATAGCATACAGTAAAAATTGCGTTTCATAACTATTGCTAGTCCGCCCCCCGTCAGAAATTTCTGCATCAGCCGCTGCCTAAAACTAATTCTAAGCGTAACTTGTGCCAAAATCTAAAATGTCAAAAAATGTGGGGGAAAGAAAATTTGGAAAAGTGTGGGTGGGGAAGAATTTTCTAAAAGTGTGGGGGGGAGAAGATATAAAAAGTGTGGGGGGGGGGAGAAAATTCCAAAAAGTGTGGCGGGGGGAAGAATTTTCTAAAAATGTGAGGGGCGGAGAAGATTTAAAAAATGTGGGGGGGGGGGGGAGAAAATTCCAAAAAGTGTGGCGGGGGGAAGAAAAATTGCAAAATTGTGTGGGAGGGGGAACAAAATTTCAAAAAGTGCGGGCGGCGAGAAAGTTTCGAAAATTGCTTGGAAAAGAAGTTTACAGCATGCACCACGTTTATTTAGCTATTTGCGTTATAAATTGAAGCATATTGGTAACTGGAATGTTTTCTTTGATTTGTTGGTATTTTTGTAAGCTTAAAAATGCCAAACAATTTTTGCGTTTACAACTTGACATTCGAGAATAATTTTATCGATTTCAAAACCATTAAACTGTGATTTTTGTAAACAACAGGTGTGCGGGTGGGGCAGTTTCGGCAACCAATAGCTATTCGATTCGCATGTTGCGTAATCTTCGGTGCCGGCGGAAGCGCCCCCATACCTTCCAATTGGGGGTGCTGATTCTTGGGCGGCTCGAACCCTGGGAGGCCTCTATATTGGTAACCTAATTTTTCACGGATAACGAAGTTATAGAGCTGTGGAACATTTTATTTGGGTACCTCCATGGACCTGTTTGGGGGGCTTGACTATCCTGACGTCGGCACTGATAATATTAATTATTGTTTACTGGATGTTGCCTAAAACTCGACCTCTATTTTTGTAGTGGATAGCTGCTAATGCTTTTCCCACTGACAAATCAAAGGAAGCCGCTAAGGCGATACTTTTCTCGCAACCAGGCCCGTAGTCAGCTTACTTTACTAGGGGAGACTAAACATTTTTCAAGAAGGTCGTACAGTAGTTTTCAATGCTAAACAAATTCTAAATATGGGTAATACATTAATTAGAAGTTATATATTCCTAATATATCCAAATAGCAGGATAATTGCGGCAGATAAAGCTTTGAAATTGCACAATATTTTCGGCTGACAATTAGAATTCAATGGGTCTATTATTGACAGACTGGAGCACAATATTCGCTGTGTGCTAGTGTTGGCCCAAAACTGGTCGGATTTTAAATTTTATTTCGCATATTTGAACTTCTTATGCACCCAGCATGTTTTGACTTAGTGTTGTGTTTCTGAGAAACTAAAACTTGAAAGGCTTTTTTTGGAATTTATTAAACTCTATTCCGATTTCTACTCAGCGGTACTACTTTTATAAATACTATTTTCGGTGTATTTTGAGTAAATCTTTTACAAGAGAATCGTGAACCCGTGACCGGTAAGAAGATCAACTTTTCATCCTCATGATTAAAGCCGTATTTGCACGTGAAAGTTTTTGACAGCGAGATTTAGCAACTGCAATTTCGTTTTTAAAATTTTTGACAACGACAACTTGCAAGTGTAACACGCAGCTTTAAGTTTTGTTGCTTAAAGTTGCAGTTGTGAGTTCTCGGGACAAAAACTTGCACGCGTGAATGAGGCTTTTTATTTTTTTGACAGCAGCAAATCTACAACATAAGTTGTCTCACGAATGTTCATTGATTGGTATTACATCATGTTCGCGTCAATGAGCTCAGTATTCATAGCTATGTAATTTTAGTGATTATGTTATGTTTGGTTCATGGATTTTTTCTATTTTTGACCCATAGTGCTTTATGCGTATAGATGTAGCAAAGATTCTGGTGTAACTATGACTTTGTGGACTGTCAAACCCATGGCCAGCTCAACAGGCCAGGCTTGCTCAGCCCCCTGTGAAATCTTGGCCTCCAAGAATGTTTTCAACCTTGCTTGTAAGTCACTGAAAACACTTGTATGTCCCACCTAAAAAATTTTCAGCCCCTCTCCCTAGCAAGGTGAGCTGGCTGTATGATTGCAGCTCAACATGCCAAGGCAGCCAGAAAATTTAAAGGATGGGAATGCAGGGATTTGAAGCGTATTACAAACAAACGGGGGTTATAAGTTAACAAGGGGTCAAATTTTTACTGGTGGCGCGCGGCAGCGTCCGGCGGCGCGCGGCAAGTATAGCACAACCGTAAACTGCCCAGGTGTGCTCTGCTACCCTTATTTAAAAATTGACGCCTTGTTAACTTCTTCCGGCATAGTAAAGCATAGCGCAACCATTAGGCTTCGGGCCCGTGTGCTACGTTTCGAAATTGATAAGTTCCACACTGGACTGCTCCATCGAACTATTACCGAACCACAGTTATTTACAATCATCAGTTTTGTGCCGAATATATTATATGTCGTACGCCAATCTGCAATTATTATATGTCGTACGCCAATCTGCAATTCAGTCCAATTATTTATTAACAAATCAATTGTCCATTTTAACTGGATAATAGTTTGTATTAGGCCAATCAACAATTGCGAGATTTGATTGACATTGAAGTAGAACCGATGCTGATTGGCTATGCGCAGTGCGTTTTACTCTTATTAAATGTTACGGAGCATTCACGTAATATTGTGCGTGCTGTTGTGAAATTTTTTACCCAATCTTAAGAGACCCTACTCTATGCTGAGGGGTTTTCAAATTAAGATATCAAAAAGACCAGTACATTGGGCGTACAACTATAGTGACCACAACGGCGGTATGCAAACAGTTACCAGGTTTTCATGTTGATGTGTCACGGGATTTTGGTTTGTCCTCAGTTGCAGCTACCGACCTACATCTTGTCCATAGTCTGTTACAAGGAACTCGTGTAACAAAATAGTGTTTATTATCTGCTACGTTGCTTGTACTGGGTCATAAATTATATTATTTCCAAAACCTATTTTAATAGCATTGTATTAATGTCACCTATGCTAGTAAAATACATGTTGTCCATACTCCGTTCGAAGGAGGTACTGTAAAACTGCACTAGTTATTTGTAATATCTGCGCTTATAGTCTTTAAAACTAGGTGGGTGGACAAATTTTCGAATTTTTGTTCACAGTATTAGGTGAATGCTCCGTTATGGATCAATTTAAATAATGGCAAATTACGCTGATTTTGGCAGATATTAGGTAGAGTAACAACAAATTCGTAAAAACCAAATAGAAATTTTCCTGAAAAGCTGTTTGTCCTACGACATAATATATACCACTTATGGTAATCTTATCAATTGGACAATTGATATAATCACAACAGCGATTCGTTTTCAACAAAAAACAACAGTATTTGTTTAACTCTATTTTAAGTTTTTCAGTGTCCAATGAAATTTAAGTATTTCAAATCTTACTTCTACATGACCGCATTCAGTTGAAAACCTGTCAAGACCTCTTAGTCATACTATTACTACTCCATCCTACTTATAAATCATGACCTAACACTGTCTTCTACAAATAGCAACAACGTTTCGCAAAAAAGCAACATAAAACAAGACAACAACAACAAGAACAACAACTACTACTACTACAACAACAACTACTACAACAACAACAACAATAATAATAATAATAATAATAATAATAATAATAATAATAACAATAATTGCAATTATGCATCGCATGAAACGTGTTGCACACATGACTATATTTACTGAACGAGTTCGGCGTGCGATTCAGTCACGCAAGCAGGGAAGTAATGCAACTGCAGCACGACGTAATATTCATGATGATGAATCTTATGACAGTTGTAAGTTTAAAATATTTTCCCGTACATTAAATTTTCTACAATTTTTCGTCGAGTGATTTCTTTGGAATATTATCCGGCGGATAAAACGCATTCAAATGATATATTTAAATTTGGAGTCAGCGTAGAATTACGTGAGTTATGGTCAACCAAAGTTGAGTTCATTGTTTATGCTTTAGTCTAAATGAATCGTTAGGGTATGAAACATTTTTCAAAGGTTTTGTTAAATCAGAGACAACAAGCCGGTAGCTTGCTCAAATTGCTCTGGGGGGGGCTGGAAAATTTTTTACGAATGGTATACGAGGGTTTGCGAAGATTTTCAAGGAAATTTGAAAGGTGGGCCCGATTAGAGAAAATATTTCCAAGGGGGGTGATTGTTATTTGCTGAAATAAAAAATAATGTTCTCAAATTTTATTCACTCTTTTAACATTCAGGATAAATTATTGAAATGTTTAAATTTTGGCGTGAAATTTTTTCACAGTCATTTTAAGACTCTGAGTCTTGCGGTAAGAACAAGCTTCAAACTACTCACTTGGTTTGAATGATAGACCATTTTGTATGAAAGGGTTCGTCGAACACGTGAAAAGGATTCAGTTTACTTCAAAGTCGATTGTTGGAGTTTATTACCAGTCGTAGTGGGACTACATTTATTGAGCGAAGCTCGAACACACGTAAGCAATTAAGGTAATATGCAAATTAGTTGTTAGCTAACTATTCATTTATCGGTTTTGGAGGTTTGTAAGCAATTTCCTCAGATTCCTCGCACCCAAAAACCCTTCAGCCACCCTAATAATTTTTTGTATCATTTAAAAAGTCCTAATTTTGTCGTGTCAATTAAGCTAATATGCAAATTAGCTATTAGCTAACTATTCAATTATCGGTTTTGGAGGTTTGTAAACAATTTACTCAGATTCCTCGCACCCAAAAACTTTCAGTAAACCCTAAGCAATTGCTGGAGTTTGTTTATTATAAATTTAAGGTCACTTGGTAAGTTAAGTGCGTCCGTAAATTTCGAGCTGTGTGTTGAACGGCGTCAATTATTAAATAATTTAGAGAGTTAGTACTTTACAGTACATTAAAGTACTACAGTGATCCGTTAAAAGCCGGCTGGGTAGAAATAACCGTCGGAAATGCTTATTTTGACTCATAATCAATAGGAATCTATATCCATAGAGTCCGTAGGACTGAGTGGAAACTTTAATTGAAAAACAAATAAAAGTCCGTAACCGAATAACAAAGGTGAACCCTCTGGAGAGACAAAATTAATATCCGTTCTCGGTGTTCTTCGATCGTCTTTTTTGGCTCACTGCAGTTGCTACGTCACTATTATAAGGCTATGGTATAGACACTTGTTTTAAATTGTGAAATATTTAGTATAGATGCCTATATATGTATCCATATATATTATTTGAGTGTACAAAATGTCCAAATGGATTCTTGGAGTAAATTGTTGAATGTCCGTTGAATACTTCGGCCCATGTATAGAACAGGGCCGGATCGTTTTCCGGAGGGGCTGTAACAGAGTCAGTTTAAGCTTTAGATTAAATTTTTTGCTTAGGCTTAGGAATAGGAATAGGCTCATCCATACGCTTAACCTTAGGCTTAGGCTTAGGAATATGCTTATACTACTGTTCCGGCCCTGTTCTATACATGAGCCAATACACCAAGAGATTGATATCGATATCTTGCGAACATTTTATATAATATCGTCAAGACAGGAATTTATTTTCGGAAGTTAAAATACTTAACTTCTGGATATTAGTAATATAAACTAATAGTGCTTGTTAGGTCGCAACATTAATACTTCTATATGTTAACAAAATTGGATGATGCATACTTCAACAAGAGTATGCAACTGGGTATATTCTGTGTAGAAAAAATGTACCCGGCACGCGTTGCGTTTTTGGCCAACCCTCTTTTATTTAGAGGAGGGTTCAGCCTGTGCGAACCATGGCAATTTATATATCCGGCATCAAAAATGATCCGCTTATAGTATAATCTAGAGTTAGTGCATGTAACAGGGACTTCCTTCCAAAACAAGCGGGTTGGCTAAAAATACAACGCCCGGTGGTACATTTTATACCATGCTTAACCCAAAAAGTTGCACACTCTTGTATCGTCCGCTCTTGATGATATATAGAAGCCAGGGTTCATTTTTAATCCGACTAATCGAAATTGGGGTTAAACGAAACAAATATGTGCAAAACGGAATAACATTTAGACAACCAAATATTAAATAATTCACAAACAAATATTGTTGATAGTGTCGATCAAATGTTATATAAACGTTTCTTCAATAAGAAATCAACACTTTATATGCGGAATTATAATTGAAAAACATTGGCTGGGTTTGTGAAACCCTACTTAAGTACGTTAAAATAAAGTTTAATTGCTGTATTTATTATTTTTAGCATCTTATACAAGCTCAGACAGTGAAGATGATATTTCCCCGAGAGAAAAAGAGCAAGTAAGTCACTGTTGCTCTATGTTTCAGCAGGACTTAGTAACAATTGGTCGTTATAAATATTATCTAAATATACTAAATAACTCAGAATACTGGTTGTATTAAGAACAACATTTCGGTCAAATTTGCGTTTTGCTCAAATCTAAATTTAACTCAGGCCCGTAGCTAGCTCACCGCGCTAGGGGGCTACAAATTTTGTACGATCGGCATTCAAGGGTTATCAATGAGTTACAAGCAAGTTTGAAAATATTCAAGATGATAATGCGAAAGTTTTCAAGCGATTTAACAGCATTGTTTAGTAGAGAGCTGTGACCTGTTGGCTCGCATCCTTATTCATATTTTTTTGTATAAAACATATATTTTAATTTTGAAATACTTGTACATTTCAATCTGTGTTTATGTCAGTGACGTATGCATGGGAAAGTAGGGTGTGAATATATTCCGTTTGTTCCTCACTCGCTACTCTCGCTAGCCAAAAACTTTTAGTTACGGTTATCAAGCTCACGAATTGAAATCGTAAGTACGGTCCATGGTCAATGTTTTGAGGATTTTGCCAGTAAACGTTTTGCAAATATTTGCCCAGTCACAGCTTATTGGGAGCGATTTGAAATTGTCTGTTTTAGCGAAATTCAAAAGGATTTACGGATTTTTGCGTCAAAAATATCAATAATCATGGCCTTGGACGGCGTGAAATTCAAATCGCAGAGCAAGGTTTGTAAGCATTTATCATTTTTTGACCGAATAATTTTTTTGTCGATGGTTTCAATGTAAGCTTGGCAAATTTTGGATGACTTACTCTGGCGGTATACTTGCAGTGCCGCACCGTCTGTCGCCGTCCGTCGCCGTTCGTCATTGTACTAAATCGTACACGAGGGTAATGACTTGTATCACGCGGGTATACCCGCGGTTTAACTCGGGTCGGGTAAAAAATATCAGCCGCGGGTAATGACTTTTATCACGCGGTAAAAATTGACATTTTTTACCAGTACCAACCTTTTAAGAGTTAAGATGCAAAACATACGCAATTAACAAAGCTAAACGCAAAACTACAAAAACAGCAAATTACTAGCGATCTTTAAAATACTGGTTTATATTTAGGCGTAGGTTAGGTCGTGGTATCGTGTTTTACGCAGTTGAGAATACCCTAATTTTTTAATATTTAGCATGATTTTAGAAATGCCTGGTATAATGGAACTTCGACGCCGAGCGAAAGGTGACAAACCGTTGACTGGTGCAAAAATTGCCGGATGTACGCATGTTACTGCCCAAGCAGCTGTAAGTACTTTTTCGACATTAAAATGTTTGCAATTTTTAAATTTAAAACTCAAGCTCAAAAAAATCTGTTTCGTGAAATCGAAATAAGCATAACTGTTGATATTACTATTATTGGACAATGTTGTGTTTAGGGCCGTAGACAATAGATTAAGCATATTCCTAAGCCTAAGCCTAAGCCTAAGCAAAAATTAGTCTAGAATCTAAGCCTACTCTTTTACGGACCCACCAGAAACCGGGACGGCCCTAAAAGTAACATTGTCCTTATTATTTATTGGGCCTATGTTGCTTTAAGGGGCGTTCAGGTTTCTGGTGGGTCTATAAAGGAGTAAGTTTAGAATGAGCAAATTTTCGCATTTTTACCAAATCTCCTATAGAAGCATATCAAATTTCAGGTTTTAATCGAAACATTAATTGAACTTGGAGCAAGCGTCAGATGGTGTGCTTGCAATATATATTCAACTCAGGTATGAAAAATCGTTTTGAACTAAAGTTTACAATACAATAAGTAAAAAATTTAAAAATACCGCTCAAATCAACCAAGATGCGGAATCGCTGCGAACTGATAGGCTGAATTTATGAGCGCGTGCTTAGAAACCTATTGCGATAGGCTATGCGAAAATTTACGCAGTAGTGTGACCAATGGATGAAATTCTAGCGATAAAAATACCAAAACTGGCCAGGTTAAGCACCTGACATATTACGCATATTTCGTCTAACTTAATCTATAGAATTTTGCAAAAACCAGACTAAAGGTTTACGAATTCTTCCAGCCAAAAGACAGGCGACGGTCTGTGCGATGTTTTTCCTATTACAAGGCGCAGGGACGCGGCATGGTTACACGAGACCCTCGAGAAGGGGTGCAATAGCCGCGGCACTGACCAGATGTTATAGTTATTTAATTTAAACTAAGTTTTGCTATTATGATCGAAATATTTTTTAAATTTTTTCTTTAAAATCTTTTTAGGGTGGAGACCCTCGTTGGGGTGCCTCCACCCAAATAGGGTGTATGAGGGTGGCTGCTCCGACCCTGTCTCTATTATTTCCTGTTTTTAGAACGAAGTAGCAGCAGCGCTTGCAGAAGCGAATGTTTCGGTATTTTCGTGGAAAGGTGAAACTGAAGATGATTTTTGGTGGTCAATTGATCAATGCTTAAATTGTGACGGATGGCAACCGAATATGGTAAATTTGGGTTAAACCCAAGGGCACAGCGCATCCCGAGGAGACACTATCATAGTCGTGTTTACACCCGTATCCAACTCATCTTGCTGAGGATGGGCTAAAAAATTTTCTACAAGAGTTTTCGTTGACTTACAAGCAAGGTTGCAAAGTTTCTAGTGGCTGAATTTTTCCTTAAATTAAATTTCATCAACATTTTCAGTAAAATTAGATTTGAATGAAATAACATAAAGCAGGGGCTATATTCGTTTGTGACGCGGCGTGGCAAACGGCGTAGAAATGCAGACCGCACCTATGAATACTGTTTCACGAATTGGTATTGAAATTTAATTCAGGATTTAAGGTTCACACAGAAATAAAAGTTTTATAATAATTTCTCTATGCTCTTCAGGTCAATAATGTTATTCGCTTGCAAATCTGATTACTGATTATATTTCAGAATGGGGTTTTTAGTTTATCAAAAGCTTACAATTTTTTTAACTTCAAATTAGATTTTACGTAAAAATTAGTTGACACAAATTTAAAATTACAAATGAACAAAAATTGGAAGAAAAGCGAATTTTGTTTATTTTCAGGTCCTTGACGACGGAGGAGATGCGACACATTTGATGCTGAAAAAATATCCAAATATGTTTTCAACACTGAAAGGTATCGTTGAAGAGAGTGTCACCGGCGTACACCGATTATATCAGTTATCGAAAACTGGAAAATTAGTTGTTCCAGCAATGAATATTAACGATTCTGTTGTCAAGGTAAGTCCGGAATTAACATTTTATTTTCAAATGACGGGAATTGGGCATATATAAGGACATTTCGCTACAGGTCAATCTATAATTTTCTGGATTAAGCAAAAAATTTCTTATTTATCATATTTTACATATTAAAAAAGCAACCGTTGCAAATATTGGTATAATTTTCAAATTTCTCTGAATGTTTAAATTTTTGTATTAACGTTCCTTATTAGCTCTGTATTGCGCTGTTACTGTAGTGACCCGAATAAGAAGGGCGGCGTAATAAGAGGGGGTCCCCATTTTGAGTCCCAATCAATAGGAGTCCGTATCCTTAATAAGAATCCGTAAGTGGATAGCGTCCCTAAGTCCTAATTAGAGTCCACGAAGGTCAATTATCCCTAATTGTAGCGCAAAAATGAGTCCAGGACTAAAATAAAGGTGAGTTCGAAACTTAAAGCGTTCTTAAGTTTTGAAAGTAATTCCTAAGTACAACCTTGCATTATCGCTCAAGCTTTTGATACAAGACAAATTAACGTTTAATTGAACGGATGGATAGTTACAATACCGGATATACATCAGTAACAAAGGATGGCGGAGGGTTGGTTGAAAATAAATAACAGTCTGTAACCGAATGACACGGGGGTACCCTCTGGAGAGGCTAAATAAATACCAGTCCCTCCGTCTTATTCGTGTTACTACAGTACATAACGAAGAAAACGCGATTGCGGGCTTTTGATGAACAATTTGCATCGTAAAGTTTTGTCACTGCGCCAGGGCAGATGGATCTAAATATGGATGCTCACATTCAAAGTTTTGTCCCACTCCATTTAGACTGAAAAATGCAACCCATGACTGTGCGTTCTTCCTAGTATAAGTAAATTGTCGATTCTTATCGAGAATTTACGACTTTTTGATACGCTCGACAGTCGATTTTTGTCATTTTTCAACAACTATAGTGTTTGTGGCCGTTATTATGTTCCAAAATTTATTTTTCAGACCAAATTTGACAACATTTACGGGTGTCGAGAAAGTGTTGTTGACGCGTAAGTATTTAAACTCGTATAATTTTATTAGCTGTATTGTAAATTATAATAAAAATAATCACTAAATTTTGAATTTCAAAGCATTGCTCACTTTTTAGTTGCTATATTCTGCGCTGTTAATAACACCTACACTGTAAATTTCAGTGAGTTAATTAATCAACTCAGAGAACTAATTATAGTCATTTCTGGTTATTTGTTTAATAATAACAGTAAATATTAATTTTACTTTGAGCTGATTTGATTTCAGTTGAATTGAATAATTAATGCAGAACGAGTTCAATCAATTCGGAATTCTGATTTAGGGGTGTCAGTGATACGCCTTGTATTTTTTCAAGGGGAATTGACTGTGACCCCAGAGAATCCTGTTTCTGAGTGCTTAATAATGTACAGCTTAACTTTCTTATATTTTTAGATTGAAGCGTACCACTGATATAATGTTTGCTGGCCGTCAAGTCATTGTATGCGGGTATGGTGAAGTAAGTGGTTTTAATTGCTATGGTATAAATATATGTAAAGGAAGCAACTCAGTGAATATTTCTGAAATTTCAAGCAATGTATAGAACAGAACCGCAACAGTAGTACAAGCATATTTCTAAGCTTAAACGTAACAATGAGTACATCGCAGCCTGATCCTAAGCAAAAAAATTAGTCAAAGGCTAAGATTACTCCATTGCTGTCCCAAGGAAATGCGGTCTGTCTTTGATCTTTACCTGGGTCGAAATTTCTTCAAGGATGTGAAAATATGACATTTTTTAATTATTTAGACGCTGTTTTGTGGTTATAATTTACATTTGTGTGTTATTTATGCTCGCTGCTTGACTGGTTTTTTGAGCTTAGTTGGCAAAAGATGAATCAGGCTTGGTTTGTTTTGCTTTAATAATAACTAGTTAATACAGTTACACAAATGTGCAATCGCATAATGTACTGGACGGACGGCTGGTAATTTTATATCTTCAACATGAATGTCATTAAGCAAGTCTAACTGATCGCAGGACGTAGGAAAGTTAGGATATGCTATGTAAAGTACTTCCTATATGCACAAATTGTACTTTTAAACGATATGTAGAAATATAGTAGTTAATTAAAGTACAGTTACACAAATGTGCAATCGCATAATGTACTGGACGGACGGCTGGTAATTTTATATCTTCAACATGAATGTCATTAAGCAAGTCTAACTGATCACAGGACTTAGGAAAGTTAGGATATGCTATGTAAAGTACTTCCTATATGCACAAATTGTACTTTTAAACGATATGTAGAAATATAGTAGTTAATTAAAGTACAGTTACACAAATGTGCAATCGCATAATGTACTGGACGGACGGCTGGTAATTTTATATCTTCAACATGAATGTCATTAAGCAAGTCTAACTGATCACAGGACTTAGGAAAGTTAGGATATGCTATGTAAAGTACTTCCTATATGCACAAATTGTACTTTTAAACGATATGTAGAAATATAGTAGTTAATTAAAGTACAGTTACACAAATGTGCAATCGCATAATGTACTGGACGGACGGCTGGTAATTTTATATCTTCAACATGAATGTCATTAAGCAAGTCTAACTGATCACAGGACTTAGGAAAGTTAGGATATGCTATGTAAAGTACTTCCTATATGCACAAATTGTACTTTTAAACGATATGTAGAAATATAGTAGTTAATTAAAGTACAGTTACACAAATGTGCAATCGCATAATGTACTGGACGGACGGCTGGTAATTTTATATCTTCAACATGAATGTCATTAAGCAAGTCTAACTGATCACAGGACTTAGGAAAGTTAGGATATGCTATGTAAAGTACTTCCTATATGCACAAATTGTACTTTTAAACGATATGTAGAAATATAGTAGTTAATTAAAGTACAGTTACACAAATGTGCAATCACATAATGTACTGGACGGACGGCTGGTAATTTTATATCTTCAACATGAATGTCATTAAGCAAGTCTAACTGATCACAGGACTTAGGAAAGTTACGATATGCTATGTAAAGTACTTCCTATATGCACAAATTGTACTTTTAAACGATATGTAGAAATTTACTCGTTAATTAAAACACCGTACTGTCAGACTTGTTTACTCCAGCTCTGGAACGCTGCCCAAAATACGTATATGGGGCGTTCCAGGTTTGATATATAGATTTGACTTTCAGGTTGGCAAAGGTGTTTGTAGTTCGTTGAAAGGCATCGATGCTGTTGTTTTGGTTACTGAAATTGATCCAATATGTGCAATTCAAGCGTGGTAAATGTTAATATTAATTAATTGAAATGATACATTTGTGATACAAAGGTAATTTTAGCTAAATTACTTTATTAATTAGTATTCGTTTACTTAGATGTGAGATTAGTTGAGTCATTTCGCTTTACGTTTGCGTACATTAAAACAATAATTCAACGAGAACCATAAAAGTTCAACGGCTTGGTGGCCACGAGCCTTTTAGTACGGGCTACTAATTAAGCTTTAACAGTGTTAATATTGTCAAAATGGCCAATGCAAATATCAGGGGCGGAATGTTCTTCTGCGGAACTGCAATCGAGTAAGCTTAAGGTTTAGGCAAAGTAGTTTTTGATTAGGCGTGGGCTTTCGTATAAGCTCATAGTTACGCTTAGGCCAAGGCTTTGACTTAGGAATATCCTTATATTACTGTAACGGCCCAGCTCTGTACATTGACCATCAAAATTGTAGTTGGAAAACGCGAAGAGCTTTAAGTACTCGCCTATCCGACTATTAATATAGTTGACCAATTATACAGACACGTATGCTGCGGGCAAGATGACAAAGCCCCTACAGGGACCATATCAAGCATTGTGGGCTGCCCACTGAGAGACAGCGGAGACTAGGACTGTAATAGGAACGGGCAAGCTTTGTGTCGGTACTAACGGTCTGCACGACCCATGTTTGAAGTTTTGCCCAAAGTTATTGTCCACGCCGGGATTCGAACCTCGACCCTCTTGCGCTCGAGCCAAGCATGCTATCACTACACCACGCGGTCATTGCAACAATTTCTTATACCGGTATACGTGCACAGGGTATGACAACATTTGCTTTACATACACTTACGTGCACATATACCGACACTTTGCAATATAGAACACGCTATAGTGGTTATTAATTCAACTGACATGTAAATTAGAGCAACTAATTTTAAGCTTTTACAAGTATTTTTCAGCATGGACGGATTTCGTGTGGTCAAACTGGAACCGGATGTCCTGTCAGTGACCGACATAATTATTACATGCACCGGAAACAAAAACGTTATCACTCGAAAGCAGTTGGATTCAGTCAAAAATGGCTGTGTTCTGTGCAATATGGGACATTCGAACAACGAAATTGATGTGGTCAGTTTAATACGTATATATAAGGGTATAACCGGGCGGTGCCCTTTGAAGAATTGGTTTGTTACTTTGATTCAGTTGCGGAAACTTTATTTGCCGTGATTTATCAACAACGAAAGTTAAAACCGAATTTTTGGGCAACACTTCGCAGATTATTGCTTAAAGTAAGAGTGGATGATCACTCTTTATAACAAGAGTGCACAACTGGGTACATTCTGTGTATTAAAGAATGTACCAGTACGCGTTGCATTTTTGTTCGACCCACCTCAATCATGGGGAGTTAAGCAAGAGATTAACAGTATGTTCAGTACACCTACCACCCCCCTTAAACAAGAGGGTTACATTTTTTCTCTTTACTACGATATAAAACTGCATACAGACCCCTAGACAAGGGGGGTAGGCCAAAAACGCAACGCGTGCCGGGTGCATTCTTTAATACACAGAATGTACCCAGTTGCACACTCTTGTTATAAAGAGTGATCATCCACTCTTGCTTAAAATTAGCAAGTTCAAACTCGTTTTCATTATTGCCAAATTCTGTTCCACTCTCGACTCCAGCTCTGACAAGATTTGTTGACCTCCGTCTCCGGTTTTTTAACCTTCGATTACACCTTACTATATGTGTCGTGTCGTGAACAACTATTTGTTCCACTTGGCAACTGAGTCGTCCCAAACACTTCTAGGCGGTTACAGTAGCCGCTAAAAACAAAGTGAGTATTAATCAACCGGATTTTAGCAAACCCTATTTTATTTTACATTTTCAAACCGGGCACATGGGTGCATTGAAATATAACTGTTTTTCTGCTTAAAACCTAGAAATCGTAGTTGCTGTTGGTTATTCAAGTGCTGATCCACTTTTTTTACTACAAAAATGCTAAAAATCTAAGTCATTTGAAACATCTGTTCAATTTACAGGCCAATGCAGAGAACAGCGGCGGGACAGTATTATAAGCATATTCCTAAGCTAAGCCTAAGCCTTAGCCTATGCCTAAGTCAAGCAAAAATTAGTCTAAAGCTTAAACTTACTCTTTTCTAGTCCCACAGAAAAACGTTCCACCTCTGATCATTACATGGGGCAATTTATAGGAGTCAAAAAATTATTGAAGCATTAATTTTAATCAGTTGAAATGAAAAAATTGTTTTAATTTTAATTATAACTTTTGTCAAATTTTAGGCTTCGCTCAAATCGAGTCAAGATTTAGTTTGGGAACGTGTCCGATCTCAGGTCGATTACATTCGATGGCCTGATGGCAAACATGTTGTGCTCATTGCCGAGGTAAAGTCGTAAACTATGAATGGAAAAATTTTCAGTTACAGTTTTTCAATCACTGAAACTTTAAAGTTATGCCGTTCGATGCATGTGATTGCAAAACAAAATTAGTTTTTTTGTAATATAACTGCAAAAGGCTGCTAAACGTTTCGTTTCTATAGATTCCCTGTCTGTATAGTAGATATTATAAGTCTGAAAGTTCTGGGCGCCACCTACCCTAGGCAACTTTTGACCTATGATGAAAAATTAAACAGCTCTTTTACGGTTTTACGGCGTTCCGTGACTGGGGTAGGTACGTCCGAAAGCCACCAACACGGGAGGGCTACGAAAGTGAAATGTCTCCCGGCCTAAGCTACATCGCCACCCATGTCGGTTCCGGACGAAGCAACTTTGCTAAGCCTAAGAGCAACTAACTGAAGGAGCAGGATCCAGCCAACAGTCCTAAGCCGAGGCGCTGTTAAAAGCCGCTAACGCCCGAAATCGCACATGCGCAACGATACAAACAGGCCGTTACGACAGCGGCCGGAATTAGATTTGACACGCACATGTCACTAAGCTAAGTGACAAGGGATAAAAATAGCATTTTCTAACCGTTTCTATGAAATTTAGCACCTTTTATAACCTGTTACCAAGTTTCTCGCAATATATCTGAATTAAGCCAAATTCAGATCATAACAGTTTTCCATGAAATTTATATCATCCAAAACCGTCAATCCAGACCTGAACACATTTGTATGCCACTCAAATCTAGTCAATATCGATAATCTACGACTCTTTTTATACTTTTCGAGCTGCCGGAGCCTCCACAGCTCACCCAGGACCAATCTGCAATGTTTACACTTTTTTGCAACTTACAATCGATTTCAAGTCTGTGCACATACCCACACAGCAGCTCTCTAGGACACCGACACTTGAAGGGCTACTTTTTTCAGCTCAGAACCTTCCGAATCAAGGCCGTGCCTACCGACACCAGCCCGTTCGGGGTCTCTCTGTCAAGATCTTTTCCTGAACATTTTCGTGCAGCCCGAAAACTCACACATTCTCGCAAAAATGTGATCCCAGCTACTATAGCCTAAGTTCTACTGAAATTTAGAGGCGCTGGGTGCAGTGACATCTGTACAGATATTTCTAACTTTACTAACAACCATTTATGTAACAATTGTGTTGTTATTGTGTTAATCTGAGGGCTCAGAATTTAGATAGAAAATTTTTTTATTTTTTCTTAAAATTTTCAGGGTCGACTGGTCAATTTGAGTTGTTCAAGTATCCCTTCACTGGTTGTATCTGTCACTGCTGTTACACAGGTAAGCTTCCAAAAATTTACGCATTTATTCATTCATTTATTTACTTATTTATTTATTTATTTATTATTTGATTATTTAATTATTTATTCATTTATTTATTTGTTTATTTATTTATTTATTATTTATTTATTTATTTGTTGGACGGCTATACTCATCGCCCGACAAATTGTCGACCAACAGCACATAACCATGGCATGTCTAAAAGCTGTCAGGTCGATGACAGGGTGTAAACGAATAGGCAAAAATAACGAAAACGGATAATTTACAAAATAACGGGAACGGAAAACGGATTTGGAAGTATAAAAGTTTCAAAGATGTTTTATTGTTCTGCCAACACAATTGAGAGGAGCAAATAGTCGTTGGGCATTCTAAAATTGAAAAGAAAAAATGGCGGATGCATAGAATTATTAAGATTTTGTATGAATTTCGTAATTTTTTTTTCATTTCGAAGAGTTGCAGCATATCTGTAATAAAAAATGCGAGGTATATACGTGATTTATAACTGATTTTGAGTGTCAAAAATTACAGAATGTTAGTTATTTCAATGATGGAAACGGAATCGGACACCGATGTTTACCGGAAGCGGAAATCGATATCCGGTTTCATCCTGGTCTCAGAGTTGTCCGCGCGCGAAATAGTCCAAAAAGGCGACACATCGGGGTACAAGTTGTCGGTTGACGAGTTGTCTGGTCACGAATTCTCGCAGACTCAATGAACTAATTAAGCTGGTAGAGTAAATTCAAGACAAAACTTTTTACAGGAAAGCGTTTGACTCCACACCCAAATCTCAGATGCCTCATTGATTTGTCTTTTTCACTAGTGATTTATTTAAATGATTTAATTCAATGAATTTTGACAAATGTTTTGTCGCAGTTTAACTTACCTGTTCAATTTATAGGCACTTGCCCTTATCGAGCTCTACAATGCACCTTCAAACCGGTACAAATCCGATGTCTATCTGTTGCCTAAGAAAATGGGTAAGCTCACCGACGCTGCAGTATACTTTCACATTCCACAGCGACTTACACTTGTGTTCATGCTTAGCGTTATTCAAGCCTAAGCCGTTAGCTTAGCCTTGTTCAATCCTAAGCCGTTAGCTTAGCCTTGTTCAAGCCTAAGCCGTTAGCTTAGCCTGAGCCTGAATCCAGTAGCGGATTTAGAAATTTCTGACGGGGAGGGCGGGCTGGCAAAATTATGAAGCGCAATTTAATTTTATGAGGAAAAAATTTTATGTTACGGATCTTACCATTTTATCACCAAAATTTGTTGACTAAAATGGCGTTCGACCCCCCGCCCCCGCGTTGCTTTGCATCCGCTATCGCCAGGACCTAATCCTAAGCTTGAACCTAAAACCAAACGTATGCTTTACCGCAATATGCTAGAGCATTATGGTCTCCCAAGTAAAGTATGGATGAAGAAGCTTATAGTTTTTTCAGTATTCAAAACTATGGTTCGTTGAACATTGAAAATAAATCGTAAATTTTTTCAAACCAAACACAGTTTTAGTAATGAAACCATATATGTTTCAGCTTTAAGTTATTTATGGGGTTGGGACTGAAATTTCAAGCCTGATGCAGGTTTTAATCACGGTCACAAAAATGAGAACGTTTGTTAGATTTTTGTTTCTAAAGTATCGTAATTGCGTAAAAAATGGTTAATGATTGTTTAATTTTAGACGAGTATGTTGCTAGTTTGCACTTGTCATGTTTTAACGCTCAGTTAACTGAACTGACAGACGATCAAGCGCGATACGTTGGACTCAACAAGGCTGGACCGTTTAAACCTAATTATTACAGGTATTTTAAACATATCTATATATTAAAGGTGGAATGACGCACATACGTATTTTGGGCAACTTTCCAGCATTTATGTTTACAATATTTTCTTGGACATAAACGTGATTGTTCTGTGAAAACAAAACTTTGCATGCAGATTGTTCTTCATTAGCTAACTTTTGCGCATTGCGCAACACCGGATGATTAGTTAAATTTAAGTTTTAAACTTGGGTTGGTATTATAAGCAGAGTCGGACTTTATCCGCGAGTGAACGCGGGTCACGTAAAGAATTTGAACCGCGGGTATATCGACGGGTATTCACAGTTTTTACTCGTGCCAAACTTTTAAGTTTTAAGGCTCAAAACATGTCTGTTTGACTGTAGCCAATTGCTGTGCGGTGGTTTATTAAGTTGGGTTTCAAACTTTGTTAATTCTAGTAAACTTTCCATGTGTAAAATTTGTTGAAGCTATAACGCAAAACTCAATTAAAGTGCAAATCACCTGCGAGCATTAAAATTGTGATTTGGCTTCAAGCGCATGTAAACGGCTGGTTGCTGGTAGACCTTTTTCAGCGGGTACACCCACGGGTAAAAATTTTTTATTTGCGTGGGTAAAGCGAACGCGGGTCGGGTAAAAAATCCTTACACACATATCCCACTCTGATCGTAAGGACTAGACAAACACGGAATTACTGGTTCAAGATTAATTTTAACAGATTTGATACTTATTTTTCTAGTAGCTCATTCTCATTTCACTAGTAAAACGTTTCAACAGAATTCAATTGTGTTTAAATTGTTTGGCAAATGTTACTTTAACGAGCGTAACAGTAGATTAAGCGTATTCCTAAGCTTAAACCTAAGCCTAAGCGTTGCAAAAATGTGTTCCTAAGCCTAAGCCTAAGCCTAAGCAAAAATGTAATCTAGAATCTAAATCTACTCTTTTATGGACTCACCAGAAACCTGGACCCTCCTTAAAGTAACATGGCCAAATTCGACAAGCCTAAGCAAAAAAATGAAATCTAGAATCTAAATCTACTCTTTCATGGACCCACCAGAAACCTGGACGCTCCTTAAAGTAACACGAGCCAATTGTTTTAAGTTATACGGGATGGACAAATGTCCAACCAAACATTTCACTAGAATTTTGGCGTTAAAGATTTAAAAATTCGTTACCGAAACTGTTTTGTTTTTAAATATTAAAATTAATTTTTGTCAAATTTAATGATATTTGAAATTCTAGATACTAATCGCAACTAATTTGTCTTCCATGTCACTGCGCTGTGAGAATCTTTCAGTCAAATTATCAATGTTTATCTACACTCAAAGGAACGACTTGGCCTCGGCTACTTTAAATATCCGTATCATTGTTATTGAACCAGTCGAGTCATTGTTACGTTGAGGGCGCTATTATGCGGGATTCATGTTATAATCGGGGTAGTCGGGTCACGGTTTGTCTTATATAGAATCGACGTCAACGTTTATCATATCGGACGAACCTACAAAAATTCAGTGACATATGATAGTGACTTATAAACCGTCGCTATTTAGATAGAAGCAATGTGTACGAAAACCCTTATGTCGTGTGTACTGTGGGACATTTTTGCGAATATCATATGATATTTCGAAATTTTACAGCGAGTATCACACAATATTTACCGGAACAAAGTTACAAGCGTTACAGTTATGAAATTAAAATTTTAAATTTGGATTTTTAATATTATATTGCATTTTTAAGCAGATAAAATGTAATTCAACAGTCTGACAAGAACAAAACATATTCCAAGCTGCCCAGTTATAACTTGAACCCCGCATCGGATGTATTTATAAATGCAAACGGTTCTCAGCAATGTTAAGCTTCAAATTAAGCCAATTGTTTCTCGTTGTTCTGCAATTAATCGCTAATCCTTAAAAATTTGTTACGAGTGTCGCTAACCTTAAATCCAAATTTTAACTACTGTGTAAACTAAATATTAAGTTGAAGAACGAAGCAGTAATGTTGCTGTTAGCATGCTGAATAATCGTTTTCTTGTATAAAGTATACTATGAGTAACTCAGCGCAAACTGTCTTCGCAAAAAATACACAATGCACAGTGTTCAGCAATTATTAGTAAACGCACACGCAGTACAAAATCTCTCCAAGAAGTGCGAACTCATTGGAGTCGAGTGTCAAACTTCAACGGCAATAATCCGAAAGTCCATGATTCAAGTGACTCCCATATCTCAGATATAATAGTAAATATTAACGAGGAAAGGGTTAAAAGTCAGCTGCTACGGTTTGCGTTGAAAAATGGCATATAATAATTCACATTTTATCACAGGGTGATTGTGTTGTATATATATAATGCGGCCCATGTTACTTTAAGGGGTGTCCAGGTTTCTGATGGGTTCATAAAATAGTAGATTTAGATTCTAGATTACATTTTTGTTTAGGCTTAGGCTTAGGAAAACATTTTTGCAACGCTTAGGGTTAGGCTTAGGAATACGCTTAATCTACTGTTACGCCCCCCTAAAGTAACATTGGCCTATAATGCTATCATATTAACAGCGGTTATACATTTGTATACGTAGTTTTGGGCAAAACCTAACTTACGTTTTATTTTTGTTTTATGACAATTGTAAGATTAAGCAAAATGCCACAAATACTGACGTCCAACAGCAGATGCTGTCCTTTCTTTAACAGATATGCGCTCTCTCACACAGAGAACACTGTCTATTGCATTGAAAGAATTCTATGTTAGTCAAATATTTCATGGCACACAGCAAAAAAATGGTGAGTCAAATTGACTCTCTCCGAAATAGGCTCTACGGGACTACACAAACTGAGTCAAATTCGACTCCGCCAGAGTCAAACATGCGACTCAGTGAATCGAATTTGACTCTGCCGGAGTCGAATTTCGACTCAGTTTGTGTAGTCCCATAGAGCCTATTTCGGAGAGAGTCAATTTGACTCACCATTTTATGCAGTGCACCTCTGTAAAGGTAGCGCTATACTTGTCGTACGGCGCCGTTCGGCGCAACTTTTATTAACAATTTGATTGGCTGTACCATGCAGTAATACACATGCGTTATGGCACAGTGACGAACGATGATTGACGATGCAAAAGTTGTTGTCAAATGTCTTGGTTTCGGTCGTAAATATTGTTCAGTTTAATTTTATTATTTACAGAATCTATCGCTAATTTATAGTTGCTATCAGCATTGTATGTTTTTATAGCCAGCGGCTGATCCAGAAACTTCGCTCGGGGCGGCGGACTCGTGAAAGTTACGAAACGGAATTTTTACTGTGTGCTATTTATGTCCGAATTTTCTGAAGGGAAAAATTATAAGGTGACCTTACCATTTTATCATAAAACATTTTGTACTGGAGGGTACACGCCTTCTCCCTCTGGATCCGCTAGTGTTCATAGCCGTCATTCTATGGATTGTAGTATACGTTATAATTTTTATATCTGTAGTACTGTATCTGATCCGGCAGCCAGACAAAAAGGCTGTGCCCCACCAGAAAAACTCTGCTCCCTTAGAAAAGTTTCACACTACTTGTAAATAATCTGAAGTACGCTGGTGCCCCCGTGTCCCCTTCTGACAAGTTTTTGCAACCCTGGCTGCGGTACTGTTTTATATATTTCAAAAAAAGGTGTCTACATAAATTGTAGGATGTATTTTATAATGAAGAAAATTATTGGTACTCATTTCTTTTCAACCCAACCATTGTTAGGACAAAAACATAAGTGTGTGTCAAATATCAGAGGTGAACCGGCTCAGGCTAAGATCAGGGACGTTTTTCTGTTGGTCTGCAAACTTAAGCATTACAATAATTGTTTGCTTAGCCTTGGGATTAGATTTAAGCTTAAGTGTAAGCTAATTCTTACGTTTATGCTTAGGCTTAGGAATATGCTTATACTACTGTTACGGCCCTGTCTGTTCTATACATTGGCCAAAGTCTTGATGGTTAATGAAACCATCGTATTTCTACCGTAACATGAACTGAGGTTCATATTGAATCTGTTGACTGTTTTTTGTATTTTAGAGATCAGTAAACTGTATAACGTTAGCTGATTTTATGAGAGCTTACAGGTGTTATTTGTCGTTTGAGAACTAAAATTTCTTTCTTATTAGAATAAGACATAATTATAAGCTTATAAAAATTTTTAACATAACCTACACAACATGTTGAATCGTAGTATATTGCAATCCTAAGCTGAGGCATACTAACCTTGGTTAATATTGAAATTGTATACTCATAGAGTCGGCATACTTTAAAGCGAAACTATTACTTTCTTGTTAATATAAAAGTAGCTCGCATACACGTTTGTTGGTTTTTGCTCAAAAAGTTAAGTTATTTATGTAACATTTCAGAAACCCAGCCATTGTTTGCAAAAAGTGTAAAAAATCATTTCAAAGCTGACGTCGAGTTTTTTGTGGTGGCACAGCAAATCAGTAGGTTTGGTTTGCTTAGTCTTAAATTTAGGCTTAGGCTTTAGGAACATGCTTGAACTACACAGCTGCGCTCTTAAAAATATTATTGGACAAAACGTTTGTTTAAGTCTATTTGTCTCTTCTAACCCTTCCTTATTATAATAGAAAATTTCGTTGAAAGTCGCTGAATATAGACACTATGAACCCTTGACACGTTAGTGCAACTCTTCTATAAATCCTTTGCATCAAGAAGTCTAAACTAAATTGAAAAAACTTGTTTGAGCTTCAAGACAAAAAAATATTATATATTTAGAACCCAAAATCGCTTATGTTGTGGATTCCGAAATCTAACGGGTTTAGCATACGTTTCTTGTAAGCTTTAGTCATCTTAGAACGAAGTTTGTGCTTAGGCTTAACCGCTGAAAAATTAGGAACGTCGTTATACAAATGGGATTTATTGGTTAAAACTGCAGTTGGCCAACGTAGCGCAGACGCGTAACGTAAACTGTTGCCGAAAGCAAGTGGACGATGTTGCATAGGTTGACGCCAATACATACTGCGTGCGAATCGCGATCGCACGCTCGACGAAAAACGCGTCAATGGTTCAGTGGATTTTTGCGCTGAGCCGGAATCGTATTCACGCCCGTTAACATTGTTTATGTTTGTCTTTAAGTTTAACCGCTGGTTACCATGTAGAGATTTCTTGAAGGATTTAACAGCTGGTGGCAAAAACTTTGAATAGCGGCGTTTGTTATAGAAATATGGAGATGCAGAAGAATATTCTAGACTCGATGGTTGACCATCATTGTGGTGCTGGAAGTTCACAAACTGGGATGAGAAATTTACCGTGGGAAAATGCGATGATGACGATTGTGCCGCGGGAAAATTTATTGATGACGGTTGAAGTGCGGGAAAATTTGGCGACGGTGGTAGAAGCGTGGGAAAATTTGGTAATGACGGCGGAAGCGTGGGAAAATTTAGCGATGATGGTTTAAGTGTGAAATAATTAGGCGATGAAGGTTGAAGCGTGGAAAAATTTGGCGATGACGATTGAAGTGTTGAAAAATTTTGTGACGTCAGCTGTTGCCTAAATTTGCCATTTGGTAACGCTAACCGCGACGCTACAGCATCTGAAATCGCTACACCCGAGCTTATTGGCTTTGTCGCAGACAATCTGCCCAGTTTTAAATTAGAACTATACTTTTCGTTTTGCTTTACTGGACGTACGAAGTCTTTCTTAGGTTGGCCAAAATCTGAAATCGGCCGAAATCCGTAAAACGATTTGACCACTGTAGCAAATGGGTTAATAAGGGGTACTGTAGCTTCAGTTAGCGAAAGTAAGCTTGGATGTAGTTTGACAAATTTTATCGGAACTGTAAGTATGGGTTGAATTCGGTTGTTTTCACTCTGCGTAACTCTTTTAGATTTCTTTGATTCTAAAACAGATCTTGGGCGCAGTGTCGCAGCCAGTCGTTTTATTGATTGTTGTGGAAGTTTAGAATTGTTTTTCAGCGAAGCTCTTCTACGAGATAAAGACGGAATGGTACGATTCGGCAATGATGGTGGCGCGTACGTGAACTGTGACTGCAAATTTAATTCTTTTCGACGGTGCGTTGTAGACGGTATTTTGAACTTTTCTTGTCCTCGAATTGTTTTATCTGGTTGTCGTTTAGTCCATTTTGCCGAACCAAATATTTCTGCATCCTTATTATTTTGGAACGGTTTGTACTGGATCCCTTCATTTAATGGATAATCACCTTGACGAAGTTTAGGAAAAGTCAACCGTATATCGGCAGATGAATCCGTGTCCGCAATTGGGATCGAGGTAGAAAATGATTCACCTTTTTGTCCCAGTTCAGCTCGAGCAAATGCACGCCGACGGGCGGTGAACGTTGATTGAGTTACAGGATACTTGCTCGACTGGCTCAACCTGGCAAGGGAGCCCAACCATGAAGAATGAACTCTTGGTTGAGTTGGATGGCGAAATTGTTGAGTTGTAGGCTGGTTGAATTTTGAATGAACATAGCTTGAGGTAATCGGCTTGAAATCATTTTGAGCGAAAATTTCTGGCCGCGATTGGACGCCAAGACGTTGTTCGTAGTTTTGAAATCTGGTACTAATTTTAGTATATTACAATAAGAATGAAGGAAAATAGCTTTGGTTTGTTTCTTTTGTAACAAAAGGCTCTATACACGCAAAATAATATTTCTGATCGCTAAGAATAAATTTATTACGTTTAAGAAATTGTGTTAGCAAGATGCACTAGAAAAGTAGTTCTGTTATAACAGAAAATATTTCAAGAAAAAGTTTCGAAATAAAGTCTGAACATCAGTGTATTACAGAAAGAAATAATCGTTTTCATTTTATTTTAAAAAATTGTCTTAAATATTTAGAAAAACTTTTCAGTTTTGTCACTGAAAATACGTTTCTGGATAAATTCAGGAATACTTTATTGGGTGTATCAAAATTTTGTCTTAATTACTACTGCCATACATTTTCCGTAAGATTCGCAGAAAATATAACGAAAATGAGTAGGGTTCCGAAACTTGGATACATTAAAATGTTTGAACTTCTCCCCAAAACGCCCAGCAACACAAATTAAAAGCCTCCAAATGCATTTAAGGGGCGTAACTGTAGATTAAGCGTATTTCTAAGCCTAAGCACTAAGCCTAAGCGTTGCAAAAATGAGTTCCTAATCCTAAGCCTAAGCGCAAGCCGAAGCAAAAAATGTAATATAGAATCTAAACCTATTGTTTTATAGACCCACCAGAAACTGGACACCCTTAAAGTAACGCGGACCACAAGTTTGATTATTATAATTATCAAGAATTTACGATTTCGTCTTCTATCGTAAACCGTACAAATTATTGGTAAAAAACTAAAATTATGCAAATCCTAAAAAGGCGTTTATTTCTTGTTCAGTTCAAAAATAATTATAAAAATTTAGAAAAAAAAATAAAACGGTCGTAACTTTTGAACCAAAGCTTGTGCAGCCATAAAAAGAGAACCGTTGAAGTCAGCGCATCGAGATCAATAAAGTAGCACACTTTTCATTAAATTCCTCCTGGGGTTCGTATATCACCAACAGGCGATAAGCGCTTCTTTGAATTGCATCATCTGCGCGCTTGGTTTTACCTGCCGTTGCAATTAACCCCTTCTCACATTGAGTTGGCTGTAGGCAACTCAGCGCTGTGTATATACGTTTAAATAGTATATATCGCACCGTGTTTAACAATTGCAACATGTATACATAGTACTAATTCACCACAAGACGTGAGAGCCCCCTCGGGCTCGACCGTCAAGCTCCTATAGCTGAGTGGTGATGGTATACGCCTCCCACTCCAGTCACTGGAGTTTGAATCCTAGCATAAATGTAGGTCTCAGGGGAAATAGAAAATATTCATGTGAGAAAGGGTTAATTATACCGCCACCCAGGAAAAATTTTATTTTCTTATAAATGTTTTATTATAGCTAAATTACGTCAAAAAGCCGCCGCCCACCCCCAGTCCATATTTATTCGATAAGTTAGCCTTGAGATATGGAATCTGTAGTTCTAACTCGCGTTTAATCACCGTCAATGACTAGCGAGTGTTAACCCACCTTGGTCTTTTGAATCGTTTTCTTCGATTGTACCCTGGCAGTATTATAAACGGCAGTCCATTTACACGTCGACGAGCGGTAGATTTCTTTGAACTCAAAAGTGGCTTCCAATATTTCAAATAATAATCGGTTGAAGTAGCGTTTGGGACTGCAACAACCTCTGGTTCATAATTCGCCCTCTTAGGTGAAATCGTCCTAACATCTGGTGGCAGAAACGTTGTGGTCCGAGGCCATGGTTTTTCCAGTGAGCCCCGATGCCTTTCGGGTGTCTTTTCGAAATCACTTCCAGGAGTGGTTGCTTGAATGAATGAGTTTACGGTGTGCCTTGGTTGTTTACTGGGTAAGGTACTAGCGCTTCCTCGCGGTGCTTGCCGAATGCTATTCGGACGTATTTGGTGAGAGTTGTACGCCGGGATTCGAAAACGAGACCGGCCATAGTTGCCGTTCGGAAAACGGGATGTGCGAGAATTGGTCGATTTTAAATATTTCGGATGATTTGACGTCTGAAATAATTACGACTAATAAATTTTTAATATTACAGGGAACCATAAAGATACATCTACGCGGGCCCGAAGCTACAGGCGTGCCACTGCTGGAACTCTGCCTTCCAGGATAAATCTCGTCCTCCTAGAAATTTTCATCCTTGGTTGTAGGACAACGAAAACCGTTTTATGCCCTTCCAGATAATTTTTGCGAACCTCCGTAACAAGGAGAGCTGGATACGGGCTTGCATCAATGCCTTGTTAAAAATTCCTAGCTGAATACCCCGAATATCTAATTTATGTAAGCTATTTATTTTTTAGCATACAGTATACTATGAACAACTAAACACAAACTTAAATGCAAGAATGACTTAAAATTAGCATTATTAGATTTATTCGCAAAGTAAAATTTATTACAAGTTAATGTTTTTTACGTACCACTCCATACTTTTTCCACTTCCGGTAGTCAGAGTTATATCCGGTTGGATGGACTTTGAAATAACTTTCGGGCAGTGGGACAAATGAATGCTGCAGACCTGAGGTCTGAGGGTTAACGTGAGGAACGAATAATTTTTTGCGTTTCCATTTTCCGTCTTGTGGCTTTGATTTGTCTGCTCGTCTTTGGCCATGAAGCTAAAAATTTAGACAAACTCTGAACTTTGGTGTAGGTTCGAGTAGATTTAGGTTGAGCCATCTAACAGATATTTACTCATTCATGTCAAGTTAGCAAGTTTCTACGTCGTTTGAAACAATTTAACAAATTATTTCACAAACATATTCGATGGTACGTTGGATCCAACTATGCTGCACAATTTTGAAGACACCTAGGATCAATGCTCATCATGACCCCCGGTAATACCAGCACATTTATCAGTGATTTTGTAACCGGAATTCCGGTTCCGGCAGAAAAATCGATATTTTTTACTATTCGGTTCCGGTAATCCGGCATTTTCTCACGGGAATTTTCCAGTATTTTCAGTATTGAAAATTTTTCTAATTCGAAAATTTAAGCAAAATTGGCATATTACTGTAATTTATTTTTCTAAAATTGTTTGAGCGTGTATTGCCAATATGTTCAATTTGTGCCAGACTACACAATTTAACATTACATCCTAAATGTTGTGTTTACAACATCATTAAAAGCGATTAAATAGCGTTAAAAATTAATTTTTCGCTAGCAAGTATTTTTTGTTTTCCGGTTGCGGCTCCGGTATGTTTTCACTTTATGGCTCTGGTATTTTATAATTCCGGTTGCACCCTGCCTATCAGTAGTGGATCCAGAAATTGTATAAAAAGAAGGGACGTGTCAGATCGCTCACGAGTAACCAAACGCAATTTTACTGCTAAACCTTGACACAAAATCTTAGTCTTGTTTCGTGTTGGTAGGCATACACCGGAGTGCCCCCCACACCATTTTGGATTCGGCAGCGGCCCCTATATTGTAAACATGAAAGCTCTGGTTTCAACAACTGCAGCTAATTACATAAAAGAAAAATTCCTTAAAGCTTTGAATACCGTATCTTTAAACGTTAAAGTTTACGTAGTAAGAAACTTGCAGCGGCGCCTTACACGTGAAAATTTAGCTCGGAGCTAATGTACTCGGTAAATAAACTTCTGACGGGGCGCATATTGACATATATGAACAAGCGATAAGCCAAACGCAAATTTCGTGGCACCAAACTAAAGGTTTGTAAAGCATAGACCCTACGGCATTATCAATCATAAAAATTTTTTTTTTGCAATCTGGGGGCTCCCACCTTCCCGCCACTCTGGATCCGCCAACGCCATTCTGGATCCGCCAGAGCCTTTACGCAAATTAGGACAACTTCAAGTTTTTCACTGCAAATACTTGCACGTATGAATAAGGCTTTTTGTCAACTACAACGCAAACTCATACATTTTTAATAACGTCAACAATTTTACGTTCCAGCGATCTCCGTGGTCCGTGTTCCTGAGACTTGTTACGTGTCATCCAATATTGAGGGGTCCAAACTGGTGGTTTCGACTCCACCCTCGGGATGTTTGGGGGTAAAGTATATACCCCTGGCGGAGTTGAACTGATGTATGACGTTCGTTTCAGTTCGTTGTGAATGACTCCTTTGAGTGCGTTCAACAGGTAGACGAATAGTTGAGCGTTGCATATTCCTACAATAGCTATATTCCAATTTTAAGCTTTGTTTATATAATTCTATATTATAGTTAGACGGGCTGTGTTGATATTAGCGAAGCCCGATTTTCATTTGTACAATAATATCATATTCCTTGGATTTAGAATAATTTTTACGCTTGGGATTTAAACTTAAACACTATATTTAAGGCTCATACTTACGCTGAAGCTTAGCCTTGGCGTAGGCTTAGACTTAGCAGTATGTTTGGGCTAATGCTTCTTAAAACATATATTGGACATTAGTGCAAAGGGATTCAGAAAAACAACTGGGCAATACTTCTAGACACGGCCGCGCCTGGGACTGCCCGTCTGTCCAAACCACAGTCCGGCTACTTTAACAATAGCCCATCAAGAGTCTTGCAAGCGAAGTGAGCAAGAAGCCAGACGTTTACTTCAGTGTTGAATTCAAAATAAAACTAGTTTGCATGAATTCAGTGCAGGATCCGATGCCCTAAATTGCCCTTAGATCCCCGATTTGGTCTTCAGATTAAAAATGCATTGGTTCATTTTGCTAATACCGTTAATAGTCTGAGTGCCAAATGTAGTGAAGAAGTTTCGCGAGCGAAGTTGACACAGAAACCAAAAGTATTACATTTTCTGTATTCAAAATTCACAAAAACATTTTGGTTCTTCTAAGAGCTTTTAAAATTGAATTTGTTTTTCCAACACTGGGCCCTCTTTAGACCAGGCGCCTCCACTGGATCTAGTTTGTGGGGGCGCTAAGCTCGGCCTCTGGTTCTGGACAAGGGCATGCAATTGGGCACATTTAGTGTTTAATATATCACACGCTTGGATTACCTGGTTTGTTTGTTTTATTTCAAGCCGTGCTTAAATGTTTCATCTGTCAATCGTACCAAGAGTGGATAATCGCTGTTTAACAAGAGTGTGCAACTAAGTACATTCAGTGTACAAAAATCTCCAAATCGAATGTAAGCAAAAATGCAACGCCCGCCGGCAGTTTTCGTTCCATACATTCTTCTATCAGTTGCACACTCTTGTTTCGAGTCTTCATCGACTCTTGATTGTACTAAGTCACTGAATCAATGCTGTTTTTTAAAGAACCGTTGGCATACCTCTCAATGGTGTTTGCTTAAATTATACATTCTATGAAATGACTGCCTGGTGTAAACGCGGAAACCCAAATAAGGAAAAACTGCTTAAATTTTAGCAAAATATTACAACAAAAAAACTCAAATCCCGAAAAAGACTTACCGGAAGCATTGGATAACAATAATAACAACAACAACGCCGAACTGATTGTACGTAAATTCATTCGAAATTTAGAGCATATAAACATTAATTAACGCACATTGTAATTGAGCTGTATTAATTGCATATCGGTTTAAACTATTGAAACAAATGCTATCATTAAATAAATTAATTTATGATTGATGTCACATCCGGATATCTGCTTCCAGCTCTGGCTCTGGCACGAAAATTGAGCTTCGGTTTTAGAATTTGAGATGTAGGTTTCCGCCATTTCGGTATTTAGAAATTTCGCTCCTTTGTATAAGTTGCTATACCGATGTTACTGCGCGCAGCGCCTCGAAATCTTAGTAGAACATAGTGACTGTAGCTAGAACCACATTTTTCAGGGAATGTGTGAGCTTATGGCTGACACTGATAGCTAGGACCACATTTTTCAGGGAATGTGTGAGCTTATGGCTGATACTGATAGCTAGGACCACATTATTCAGGGAATGTGTGAGCTTATGGCTGGCACTGATAGCTAGGACCACATTTTTCAGGGAATGTGTGAGCTTACGGCTGCGTAAAATGATGTGGGTTAAGATTTTGAGCGAGGAAGTTTCGGAACAAGTCGCCACAGCAGTTGGCGCTTTGTTTCAGAACATTATAAGCCGAAAGACGTAACGTTTGAAGTTTCGGTATGCTATAGCCAATGGTTGCGCTCAAAGGTACACAGGTGTGAAAGTCGGTAAACGTTAGCGGATGCACAAGCGATGCGAAATTGCTTATTGTGACTTATATGTGCTTTAACAACTCAAAAAAGTTACAAGCTGCAACCAAGAACGTCATACTATTTAGTTTAATTGTTTTCAAGTACGTTATTCAACTCATTAATAGTAGGGTTTTTGGCCCAATTTACCAGTCATATTTTGTATCTAAACTAGGCTTAGTTTAGATGAATGTGGTTGGAATCAAATGCTGGTATCAAATTCTGCTAGAAATGTCTAAAATACTCTTTGGATTCCGTCTCATTTACTGCTATTTTACAACATCTTGTCACTCAGAAATATTTCTATCCTGAAAACGAAATATATCACTAGTTTTGTTTGAGTTGGAGGCAAACTTTTGAAACTAAAATTTGCCTTAAAGTCTTTAAAAAATTCAGCAACAGGTTACGTATCACTCTCAAAATCGGCAAGCTATTACAAGGGCGCATACAAACGGGACGGGGAAATGCGTCCCCCGTCAGAAAATTTTCTCCAAAAAACCCTGCCATAAGTAAATTTTGTGCCAAGCCCTAAGCAAAATAGTAATCTAAAGGTTAATGGTACTTTATTAGGCATAGTCCCATAAACCGAGTGTTTCATTTGCCAAAGTATTAACATGAGCCAAATGTTGTAAGTCTCGATATTGCTAATTTTTACATTTATGCCACGAAAATTGAGCTTGGATACCTGTTCGCTTTGCCCGCAAAGCTTTTATACCATATATTGCTCCCATCGGTCAAACGTTTCTGGATCGATCGCTACTTGCTAAATATCATTTTACTAATCGCCTATGATTTTGCTTCGCTTACTTCGGCTCATTTCTTCTAAAATATTAGTGTTCGTAATGAATTTGTTTGGTTTAGCCTGAAACGAGTGTTGTGGCTGTATGTTCGAAGTAAAGCAAGATTTGTCTTGCATATTGTAAATTAAAAATTTAAAATTAATGGTAAATTGGTAATTTATAATTTTTCCATCAGTATTTATTGCCCTAAAAGTTTCACCTGGAAGTTCTTAGGTCGTTTTGAATTACGGGATGGTTAATTTTCGAATTCAGCACGTTTTTCAGATTTCATTTGCCCTACGTCTATGCTGATGAGTTCGTGAGTTTGAAACATTATCGCTAACTGGTGATGCGTGTTGTACATATTTGAGAATATTGGCCGTGGTTTTAAAAACTCGACTGAAAATTTGGCTGCAATTTTTAAGGAATCGGATTTTTCGATTTTATCGACTTGAAATATATTAATATCTGTATTCATACCAAAAGATAGCAATTATATTATAAGTTTTGAAAGAAATTTTCAGACTTTTGGACAAAACATAAACACGTATATATAATTTTGCAATTTGAGCAATATCTGCAATCAATTTTTTACTCTTTGTGAACGATCAAAAATAGTAATCATTTTGACAGCAGGGGTAACAGAATTTAGGAAATATAAATTTTTAGCAATTTTAGTGTTTAGCAGTTAAAATATCAAAACCTAAAATTATTCAATTTTTTCTTGTTTATAATAAAACTCGACTCCGATTTTAGCAATCAGTTTTTCGAAGAATAACTTTTTAATCCACGGGTTAGAACAAGACGATTATATATCCAAAATCCCAAATAAAGTTAATCGGATATTTTACGCGTTAGGTTATGATTAGACTCAGGCTTCATACACATCTGAACTTAGGGCACATAATTAATGGCGGAGCCAGATCAAGATTCGTCTGGCATCAATAAACAATACAAGTTCCACTGATAGAATTGGTGGAACACTTGCCCCTAGTCTGCGTTCTCAAGTAATTTCAAATAAAACTTCACACTACACGGCAAAAATTTGCGAGTCAAATTGACTCTCTCCGAAATAGGCTTTTCCGTACTACACAAACTGAGTCAAAATTCGACTCCGCCAGAGTCAAATTCGACTCACTGAGCGATTCTTTGAGACTAAATTTGACTCTGGCGGAGTCGAATTTTGACTCAGTTTGTGTAGTCCGGCAAAGCCTATTTTAGAGAGAGTCAATTTGACTCACGATTTTTTGCAGTGCATCAACTAAATTATTCCACGTAAAATTAGCGATGTCCGAAGGTATAAGTGCCGCCATGTTGAGTGACTATTGTTGATGCTTCGAAAAACGGTCCTGCAACGCCTAAATTGTTGAGTCCAACTATGGAAACCAAATTGACCACTTGAAGTATGTAGAGCATGATTTGGCGGACACGATGTTTCACTTTGTTTGCCCTACAGTAAGTCCAGGGATTGATAATTCATTGTCAGTTGCCGAAGATAATTTTATCGCTGCAGTATAAGGGCTATACTTTAAAACACTGCTAAACACTCAGGCTCGTACGTGTCAGTGTATCAAAATTGCGAACAGTGTATAAAATTTCTAAATAACAGAATCTGTTTGTTGCAGACGTTTCGCTATAAGACATATGCAAATTTGTTCCTTGTGCGCGGAATTCGTTGTTTCGTCACAGCAATAACTCATAAAATCTAACTGTTTTGACTCGCTCTTCAATAAAAACAGCCACTATATCGCCACAAATGCCTATTATTTCATTCTGGATGGTTTTTGAAATAAATATTGCATTTCTTCCTGCTGTTACAAGGTGATTAGCAAACTCAACAGCTTCGCTATTTGCACCGCCTTTGGCAACTGGTTCGTCTGGATCAATATTTTGCCACTGTCTCTATGTCGCCGATGGCTAACGCCTAGTCGTCCGCATCATATTGTTGTTTTGGTCCATGTATAGAACAAAGCCGGATCGTTTTCCGGAGGGGCTATAATAGAGTCAGTTCAAGCTTTAGACTAATTTTTTTTGCTTAGGCTTAGGCTTAGGCTTAGGCTTAGGCTAAGGTTTAGGCTTAGGAATATTATGCTTATACTGCTGTTCCGGCCCTGTTCAATACATGGGCCGTTGTTTTCATAATGAGAGCTGGTTGTTTGCGTTGCTCTATTTATTGCTTCTGCCTTTCAACGTCCAAAATTCCTTTTGATATCCGTGCTTGATTGTAACGATCGTAAAAATTGTCCGCAATGTTCTGAGAATATTTTTGATAGTGACTTTCTAAATGAACGCGGCGATAACCATCTTTGACAGTAAACCTGGAATATTTTTTCAGTTGCACTGATACCAATGGGCCAAGATGTGTAGATTTGGTTGTTTGGTTTTCAGCTTGATCAGGAGCAAACAATTCATCGCGAATTCAAATGCGCCTGTAACTATGGCTAAAATTTGAAACATGGAAGCTTTTCTGAAATGTGTCTGAAGTTTACGAAAAATTTCTGCGGTTTGTTACTACTTTGCAAGGATAAACGATACTTGAACCCAGTATCCAGTTTTTGGTTAACAGCTCATGTTTCTGATAGTCATTTATCTTACTCTATAACATAGCACTTCTGCGATCGATCTCGTATATCAGTGCAACATCGTTTGAAGCAGAGACGCCTGGCTTGGGTTTTCCGTTGGAGTTTCTTCATATTTTTTGTACTTCGGCTAAGTTGGAGGATTGATGTTCTGATTTTCGATTATTACCAAATGTTTCGCACACGCAAACAAATTTCAAGTATAAAATGTGCTGCAGTAGTCCTTTTTTAAGCCAGATCTCATTTCAGTCTAAACGTTTTCAAAAAGTTTGAACAAGTTCAGTAGCCCAAAGCTAGTCTGCAAAACCACAAACCGTAAGTTTTTTTAAAAATTGGCCAGGGGAGTTTCTCAAAACTTAAAAATTTAGGTTCTGAAAATGAAAAAAGAATTTGTAACCTCAAAAAACTACTAAATCGCAAAAAAATATATAGTCAGGGTTCCAACAGGAACTAAATTTTGTTGGAACAGGAACAGGAACAGGAATTAGTTTCTTTGCAGAAACCGGAACAGTAACAACAACCGGAATTCGACATAATTTTCGTCACCGAATTAGAGGTGGACTCTTAAAAAACTTGCCAAAAACGGCTTAAAAGCGTAATACACGTATATAATCACTAGCTGTGTGGAATTGAGAAACTTTTTTAGCATATCCTAAACCAATAACTGCGAACAGTTGAAAACCTTTGCAAGCGTATTATAATATGAATTTAAAATTACTTTAAAACGTCAAAATCTACATTTAAAGTTTTCTGTATAATCGATAAAAAAATTTTTTTCTAGTTTTCAATTTCTGCCCCAGTGAATGCCGGCGCTTAGGTTGATCCATTCCCCATTTCTGCTGGATCCGCCGTTATATTTACTTATATAATTAAACGCAGACGTGCCGTGGTTTAGAAAATGGTCACAGCACAGAGAAAATTAGGTAAGCTGGAGTTTCGGGGCGAAGCTACCAAAACCACTGTGAAATCTTGCGATATCGAAACAAAAATTGTGCATTGTAAGTTTGTTTTTAACCCTGAAAAAAATTACACTCGGCAGTCGTTGGAAAGATGCGTGCCCCAGCTCCCTGGATCCGCATTTTCCCATAAACTCAATTGCACCAACTTCCTTAATTGCGAATCTCAAAACTGGTGCTGCAGTAGCGCAAGTCAAATGTGAAAACTGTGTTAAATTTCTAACGTCAATAATCGTTGGTTCGAAAATTACAAAACCTAGGTACTATATGCAATAATATGGGCTCAGATTTAAGTTTAGGATCTAGCTTTAGCGGACGGATTCCATTTCATAATGGGTCCTAATTTAAATCTAAAGATAGCACGATATATATTTAAAATAAATATTTATATATTATAAATATAAACAAAAACGGTTGTTTAATTTTAAAACTTTTTGTCACTTTTTTCTCGTTTAGCTCATACTAAAAACTCCGTAATAATGCGGAAGAATGAAAAATATTGAAGAGTTTTGTCAACAAATTACCTTAATGTTACAATGTTTGCACGAATAATAACGCTTTTCTATAAATAAATTTTGACTTTAACTTTCGACCACAACTGTGGTAAACGAGGGTCACTGCAGTTGTATGGCAGATTTAACGTCAGTAAAGCAAACCAGAGAGGGGGACGACTTTAAAGTTACTTTAGTAACTTCGCATGAAAAATTCTATCAACTTTTAATACAAACATCAATGATTAGATTGAAACAATTCTAATGCAATTTGATTCGATACGTCAGCCCATGTAAAGATCAGGGGCGGAACGTGTTTCTGTGGGACTAGAAAAGAGTAAGGTTAAGCTGTGGACTAATTTTGTTGCTGAGCTTAGGCTTTACGCTTAGGCTTTCGGCTTAGGAATATGCTCATTCTTACCCTTAGGCTTAGGTTTAGGCTTAGACTTAGGCTTAGGAATATGCTTACGATATTATTCCGCCCCTGTTCTTTAGGTTTGCTGATACGTCCAACAATCAGTTGATTTAGTTAAAATTTAATACCCATTTTTAGATTAGGGATGACGTTTTTCCGTGGGACTGCTATAGAGTAAGTTTAATAAATTAATTTTTTGTTTCAGCTTAGGCGTATGCTTAGGCTTAGGTATAGGCTTATTCTTACACTTAGAGGACGCTCTGTTTTTATATTTATACATTAGGTTTTTTCCGGTCAAAAATTATAGCTGTTTTGTCCTTAAATTGTATCTCGACTTGAAATCCAACCTGTTTTATATGCTAAATCTGCCAATGATGCTGTTGATTTTAACCCTAAAACTTTCAAACAATAAAATTTTCTCAGGCTAAATGTCGTTAAAAATGCCCAAATCACTAAAAAGATATAAAAAATTTGAAATTTTCAGACAAAAATCTTGAACTTAAAATTCTATTGGTTAAAACGTTAAAAAACGTACACCTTCTCAACTGCCGTGTCACGCGACATTTTGTCAACGTTAATAACAGACTTGACTTATTAATAGCTCATAATTTTATGTCTGATAAGTTGTTGCATCGTGTTTCAACGCTGATCGCGTTTTAATTTTTGAGAAAAAATATCTTATTTATTATTCGAATATACTATCTTTTTTCGTGAGCATTTTAATCATTTTTTGATGTTCTTTCATGTCCATAAAGTATCACGCAATACGCAAAAATCTTTTACATAATCCACACAATTTCTCTTAAATTTTTTTGGTTACATTTGATTGCTCACGTTTATTATAAACAGAGCTGGACGTTACGCGCGAGCACCCGCGGGTAAACGCGAGTCGGGTAACAAAATTTTGATGCGGATATGCTCGTTGATAAACAATTTAAAAGTGTGGGGAAACACTTGTTTTGCCCACTTAAAAGTTTGATAAGAAACCTGTAACCAGATGTAGAAAAACTTGAATGTTTAAACTGTTTTTACCGTTTGAGTGAAAATGAAGTAGCGAGTCACATCAATGCACTGTAAAATTACAGAATTGTATTGAACGCAGAAGAAAAAATAAAAACGGATAAAGACGGGTAATGGTAAAAGAATTTTGCACTGGTAAAGGCGGTTAACGGCTAAAGCTGTTGAAATTCTGTGGGTAAAACGCGGCGTGGGTAAATTCTTAACCCACTTACATTTCAAATTATAAACGCCTCCCTATTAAGCGCAGCAATCCAATGTAAGTACAGAACAAGGCCGAAACAGTAGTATAAGCATATTCCCAAGCATTAGCCTAAGCTTCTACCTAAGCTTAAACCAAAAATGGTCTAAAGCTTAAGCTTGCTTGATTGCAGTCACGCAGAAAAACGGTTCCCCCGCCTATTAAGAATGAGCCTGAACCAATCGTTTGAGAGTAGTCGAAACATAAATCTAAGCCTGACCATAAGCCACGCAAAGTCTCCAAGTCACCCTATCTCCAGAGGACAGGCCGTTATACCTGAAATGGACCCTATAGATAGCTTGCATGCAGAATCAGCAGTAATTCGAATTTATAGGCGCTTTTAGTTTACAGAGCCAGTCTGGTAAAATAACTAATTATAAAATGTGACAAAATTTCAATTTAAGAAAATTCTAAGCTCGAATTTATAAAATAATTGAAATAAATTTCAATAAAATGAGTTTCAAAAAACTAACTTCATGAAAAAAGACAAGAGATTGGATTTTGTTAAAAAATTACTAATAAAAAAGCATTCTTTGAAAGAACGTGATGATTATAATTTGAATCAATTTAAATAAGTTAGTTTAGTTTTGTTTTTAATCGTCCTTGAAACTGTTGATATTAAACGACTGATTTGGTTGTGTAATTGCAACAATATTGTCGACTGCTGTCGAGATCAATTTAACGTCACATAAAATAATTAATTGAACTTAAGCCAAAATTTGATTATATTTTCAAAGCAACATTTAATATACAGCAAAACATACTAACACTGATTGTGGTACCATTAAAGTCATTTTTTCAAAAATACTAAATTTACACGTTTTATACTACATGTGAAAATATATTTAATTTTATACAAACAACAAAAACCGGAATAAAAGTATACAAACAGTAAAAAATGGTTTTAAAACTGTTTTTTTCGGAACAATGTTCTCAAATGTGGGCCAATGCAAAGAACAGGGGCGGAACAATATTATAAGCATATTCCTAAATATAAGCCTAAGCCTAAGCGTAAGAATGAGCATATTCCTAAGCCGAATCTTAAGCCTAAGCCTATGATAAGCAAAAAATTAGTCTAAAACTTAAGCTTACTCTATTGCAGTCTAACAGAAAAACGTTCCGCCCCCAATCTTCACATGAACCAATTGTGTGTACTAACTGTCCTAAAGGTTTTGAAACTTACTAGCTATTGCAGCCGATGAACTCAAAATTGGTAGAGGACTAGAACGAATTATATGTCAAAAATGTGCTGAATTTTGTGCAGCAGCATTCACTGGTTTGAAAGTAACAAGTTCTGTAACCAACTAATGCGGGGTTCAAGTTACCAATTGTGCGCTTGGTACCTATTTTGTCACGGTGCCCATGGCGGTACACACTAAATTTTTTGTTACCCATATGGATACCAACAGAAAATAAAATGTTGCACATAGCTAGGTTTTTGAAATATTGACCTACCCATATGGTTAGAGTCGAGATGTCTACTCGTAGCCCATATAGATGTCAACATAATGCACTTTCAAGCTTGCTTTTTAAAACAGCTCAGTACAGTGAGTTTTGTTTTACAAGTCTGGTTTAGTCTTTTTTACAATATATCTTTGGAAAAATCTGAAAATTTACGCAAACTATAAATATTGTTAAAACAAACTCAAGGTACTCATATGGGTAGCAAGCCGAAGACTAGCTACCCATAGCTACAAACGTAAGGTACCCATATGGGTTGTAGCTAGCTAGCAACCTATTCATATAGGTTGTTTCTACCTACTGCTATGGGTAGGTGACAAAACAGATCCCAAGCGCACAGTCGGTAACGTGAACCCCGCATAATGATAGATACTACGCACATTTAAAAATAAAGACCCAGGCTATAAAATACCTATACCTCATTTTCCGAAGTAAATGCTTACTGCTAATCAGTTGCTGGGTTTCTCCAATCACAAGTACTTATGTACGCCTTTAGTACTTAACTACGTGTTAATTAATTACTTAACGATTTTGTCGTTTTTATAAGTGTACTTAAGAAAAGTAAATACTTTATGTTGCTGACTAAATTTGAATTATTACAGATTAACAGCTCTGGCATATTAACTTGGGTCAATTGAAATTGTGGACTCATGGTGCCTCCTAATATGAATAAGCAAAACTATTCGTTTCTTGCTACGACGATTACTCGCATTTGGCATTTAATTGTTTTTGTAAATAAAGTTTAATATCTACTTTGCTCGTCGACTTAAATAATTACTTAATTATAACTTGAGTAAATACTCAAGTAAGATTTCAAAAGCCCAGCCATTGTCTGCAACTCCGAACTTTATAAATACATTATGTGCACCGTTATCTTAAGCGCTATCCGAATGTGCAATGTGTTACAAACTTGCAACTGCAAATTTGCACAAATTTTGTTCGAAAATTCGTTCAAGAAACTTGCACGTGATAAAAGGGCTCAATATTTGAATAACTCCAAAATTGCTTTTTTATTTTGTTTTTGGAAACCGAAATAACATCGGATTTAGTGCACTGTTAAGCGCAATCAATATTTCAAGTACATCTTCTATTTCAGGCATAACATATTGTGATAAATTGAACGTAATTATAACATAGTACGGAGTCCAGCATAACAGATAAGCGGCAACATCACAAAACACACAATAAAGCATTCGTAGCCTTGCTGTTGCTCGATCATTCATACGAGATGCATTTCTGCGAATTCTAGGTGCATCTCGACTATTTTCTTTTCGAAACCGAGAACATCTTAGGTTAAGAGGCCGGGTGGGATTAGCAAGGGATATTTTATTGAATGTCTTTTTACAAGCAATCGCTTGCGATCGTTGCGGTGGGCTGGCAGTGGTTGAATTGAACAGCAAAGGCCCAATAAATATTGGACTAATACTGGCCAGTGAGGTACAACTCACTTCAGTGAGCGAACCATGCATTTCGCTCTGTGAATACTCAGTTGGGACTTGGAGGTGTAAAGATTGTGAATATTCAGAGTCAACTTGTGACGGTGAGTTGTAGTATGGTCGGGTACGTTTCTTTGAAGTTTTTGAATTATTAAAATGTTTTGGTTGTTTTATACCTTTTGAAGTTTGACAACTTCCATGTCGTTGCTGGTGACGAAACGCAGGCGATGGAGTCACTGGTGAAGGCTGCGGATGACCAGTAGCGACAGCTTGTTGTGGGCAGGCGGGTCGATATGGGTTTGGCCTTTCGAGAAGGACCGTATTTTCAGCAGTAGACGAACGTCTTAATTGGTGATAGCGCTCGTGGTGGCCCATAGGGCTATCATGGTCGATTGTCGGGTCAAAGTTCGATT